>CM053792.1:889112452-889419952 GCA_028749045.1 Cupressus sempervirens | reverse complement strand
CTAAACCAACTACAAAAGATGAACTAAAACCTTTTGATTAGAAGAAAAGGAAAGGTAGAGGTGAGTTTAAGAGTATTTGTTTCAGATGTCATGAAGAAGGGTGTAGATATTATGAGTGTTCATAGAAGGCTAGTGACAAAAGAGTTATTTTTGTGAATGAGGTTGAAGACCATGAACTTGAGCAAGGAGAGAGTTTCTTAGCTCAGTGAGTACTAGTTGGTTAGGGGACATTAGAATCTTGTGTGAGGAGCAATTTGTTTAGGACTCAATGTAAGTCTAGTGGTAAAGTCTACAATGTGATTGTGGATGGTGGTAGTACCAATAACCTTGTTGTTGAGGAGATGTTTCAGAAACTTGGTTTGAGGAGAATGAGACATCCTTATCCTTATAGGATTGGCTGGTTGTGATGTGTGCATGCTTTGGAAGTGAGGGAGAAGTGCCTTGTTGATTTTTAGATTGGGAAATATAAGGATCAAATGTTGTGTGATATTATGGACAAGAAAAGTAATCATTTGTTTCTTGGTATACCTTGGTAGTATGATTGCAAGGTTATGCATGACTATGTCAAGAATTTTGTTACAATTGTTAAAGTTAGTAGGAAGCACTCTCTTGTTCCTTTATAGAATGAAGAGGTTGGTAGAAGGAACTTGAATATTGGTAGTTGAGTTGAGTTGGCAGATCCTGAAAGGGTTAGAGATTAGTATGGACAAAAAACCTATGAAACACTATGGATGGACATAAGAAGCAAATGTGGAACAAGGGAAAGATTTTACAAGTTGAAGACTTTGAGGACATGTATGTGAAGAGCTAGTTTTGGATTTATGTGTTGAATCCTAGTAGATGTTCTTCTAGCTACTAAGAACATCTTTTTGCACCTAGCGAGTTTGATATAGGAGCATCCTAGGGTAGTTGGCCATATTACATGTTGGAGGGATTTTGTGGAGTTGTGTGGACATATTTGGGACTTGGTTAATTATTTTTTTAATGTATTTAATAAGTGTTGTAAGCCTTTAAAGGCATTTGGTATATAATTTTTGTTGGAGTTTGAGTTGGGTATAAGTAGGGGTTATTCTAAAGTATTTAGTCAATATTCATCCATCTTGTAGAAGAGGATGTGGTAGAGGAGCATGTTTTGGAGAAGAGCCAATAGTCGATGCTTGGGAAACAAGGAGATTTCTTATTGGTCTTTCGAGCACAAGTTTAGGTCATACTTGGAGGTTTATACCAAAGTGTGGATGTGGACTAGCTAGGGTTTACATGGGATCTTGAGGGATCTTGTAGAACTATTACTTGCTTTGTTTTTGGCCATAATTGGGAAGGCCTTACAACCTAATACATTGCATGTAATCAATTATTTTATGGATAAACATTGTGATTTGGTATTAGATTTTGCATTGTTGCGTTTCCATTGTGTGGTTATTTGTTGGGGGCTAGGACATCTCCTTTGGGGATTCTCCTCCCTTGCATTGCATCAGGGTCAAATGATGCTTGTCCAAAAATGGTTTGTGATTTTGTATAACCATTTCTAAAGCATTATCCCAATGTTATCTCATAGATTCCAAAACTAGAATTTTAATCTCTAGTTGAGTAGCTAGGTCAACTAGACTTTATGAGGTAGAGAGATTGGAATCTCTATTTTCTATCTCTTTTCCAAGTGCTAACTCTCCTTGATTCACCTCTAAATGAGGTATCAACATTAATTGAATGGAAATCAATTTAGCTCTTATCTTTCCATCTATGGCTTGTAATTCGACCAATCTCACTTGAGCAAAAATCAATTTGTTAAAATGAATTTTCTTCACCACTCCTATATTTTTTGCAAGGGTAGAAAGTTCAACTTTCCTTATAGTAATTTATGTTGACACTTTCTCCAAAATTTTCTTCTCAAATTTCTTTTCAAACTAGTGGAATAACTTAACATCGACATCAATATCATCATTATTAATCTTCTCAACAATAAGCACTAAGTGGTCTATAATAGGAACTTTCTCATCAACATCTTTAATATCATATGTATCAACAAAAATGTCTTTTATTTCTTGATGTCCCTACTTATGTTGATGTACCCTTCTCAATTCTTTTTGTTTGGTCTTTTTGGACAATAAATCTTGCAAAATTTGTATTTTCTCATAAGTTATCTCTAATGAACCTTCTCTATCATCCTTTTAGTCTTTCACAATTTATGATATAAGACTATTTCTGAATGCCTTTTTTCCATGATATGATTCTTCATTTATATTCTTACATATGAAAGGATGTGTCTTTCCAACTCCTTTATTTTATTATATTATTAATCTAATTACTATATATTTATATTATTATATTATCAAATATAATACTATTATATTTGTATACTATGATATTATCATATTTTAAGACCAACAATATTTAATATTTAATATCTAATTATGTTAAATTTATATCTTTATAAAGTGTTACAAATATAGCATTATATATAAATAGATTTATTTTACTTTATTATTATTATTCATAATTATATTATTATTATTATATATTGTTTTGATATTTATATATCCTATTAATCTAGGCTTATGACAAGTTTGACCTTCCTCAAATTGCTTGCCCTCAAGCAATTTCTATTTTTTATTCAAAAAATTATAATCATAAAATCAAGGATTATTAAAATAATGATCATGCTCACAAAATTATGAAGTATAAATATATACGATGTATAAACATTAATGCATGAAGACATGAAGTAGACACAAAGTGTACACATTGATGCAAGAAGACACAAAGTAGACACAAATTATACACATTAATGCAAGAAGACATAGAGTATACACATGAAGACATAAAATATGATGTATAAATTTCAAATTGATATGCTTACACAGACACATTCTTATGGTGAGTGGTTAGATTATTGTGCTTGGGCATGGAAATAGTCTACTTGAGGCTCCCTCATGAACAAGCCTATTTTGGGAATCTCACCTCAAGTGACCAAATTACTCTTGTTTCCCTTCACAAGATTTGCATTCACTATAAGACTTTGAGGTAGATAGATACTTGGAAACAATAATGTATGTATTGTTCTCTTACATTGTCCTATTCCTATAGTGAATGGTAGAATTGTTATGCTCAGGTAGAAACAATCTCCAAGAGGCTCCCTCATGAACAATGCCCATTTTGGGAATCTTCTCCTCACTATGACCGGATTACTCTCCCTTTCACAAACTCCCTATTCACTATAAGACTCGGGAAAACCTTTACATGTGGCGGTTGAATGCTCAACTTAGGAAGAATAAGAGATTTTCTAGAAGTCAAATCTTGATATAATTAATTATATTTAAATAAACTTGTGAGCATCATCACTAGATTGGTACAATGGTTCTTATGGACATATCTATAGTATTTATGATTATATTAGTCTCCTTGCAAGAGATATTTATATTCTCACCATCATATTTTGTAATAATACTAATATTTGAGATTAGTTATTCTCCCTCTTGAGAGGTAGACTAAGAATTATGAATAAAATATCATTTATGTTGGAATGTGTCAATGGGAAGAGTGCTTCTAAGAGGGGGGGTGAATCAGAAGTACTGACCTTTTCTTTGATTTTAAATCCTTAATAACATATAACTAAAATTAACATGCATGCATATAAACATTAAACAATCATAAGAAGAAAACATGCATCACCACATAACACTTGAGATTTTGGTGACCCAGAAACCCTCCAGAAATAAGAAGGTAAAATTAGGGTGGGGATGATACCCACAAAATTACTGCAGTAATTGATTTCAACCACTTCTGATGGTTTGCACTATTTAAGGCCTACCCTGTTAAAGGCTACAACACACTATTAAATGCAACCTTGTTAAAGGATTTCTAAACCATGTTAGGAGTGTGCCTTGTTAGAGGACTTAAGAACATTCAACTTAAAATGCCACCCTATTAAAGGATTTACATAGAACTATTAAACCCACCTAACTCAATAGGATTTCCAAATTCATAAATAAAATTGTGAGAGTATTAGAATAATACACCTGATCTAATGCAATCTCTAATGCTGATCTCAAGTAATTGATCTACTCTTCTATCACTAATCTCTGCTAGATCTGATCTACTAATTGTGTTCCTTGTTCTATTCTAATCAACTAGATGTGTAAATGTTGTCCTTTCGACTAAATCTTTGGCACCAATGTTCTGCAACGACCTTAATAGGCTCTACTTTTTCTTCTTCTTTTGACTCACCTTGTACAATGGTGTCAAGACTCCCTTATAAGATTAGTGGTTCATTATGCATCCTTGATTCAAATGTTCCCACTCAAACCCTTGAAATTCACCTATTGGCTGCATGCAATCTCCAATTTTCTGATTGGCTACATGAGGATTTCATAGGTGGTTGTGAGGATTTGATCTTATCCTTTTATCCTTTCATGAGTCATACATAACCATTTTACATCCTGGGTTGTGATTGTACAAACTTTCATGTTGATCCTGCATTGCTCGACACATGAAGTAATACTGATGCTTGACACCATCTATTCTAGATTGCTCAACATCCACTATATTTTATGCATTACTCGACACCTATTAACTTTGCAATTCTTGGCTCCTGTTGGATCCTGAGTCACTTGACACATGTTGAATTCTATATAGCTTGGCATATACTATAATGTGTTCTTCTCGAAAGCAACTGTAGTTTTCTTAGCACTATCTATGACTCAGCACATGAAGAAATTCTAGCTCAACTTCCATTGTGTACTCGACATGTATAGTGAAGATGGTTAAGTGTGTTGACACTCATTTTTCAATCTTACTTATTTGATCAACAATCTCCCCCTTTGACATGAGTGTCAAAAACACTTAACTGATCATTCATGATCTAATCCTTATGTGTACATTCTTCACTTACAAAATTTCAAAAAGATATTCCTTATGTGTACATTCTTCACTTAAAAAATTTCAAAAAGATATTGTGAACAATAATATATCTTATGACTCCCCCTGAGTTGATCATGCCATGAATTCTGATGTCTTGTGCCATTGTACCTGATGTTCTCTATTTCTGACCTATTCCTACATTTTGATCCTATTATCTCCCTATCTTCTTGCTATATGTATTTCTACTTCTTTAATATATCTCCCCCTTAGAATATTAGCTCCTCCTTTTTGACACTTATGTAAAAGGGCTCTAAATGGTAATGCCATGCTTGGCCAAAAATGTCTTGTTTACCTCAAGGAGTATATTGAGAGCTACATCCTAGTTATTTAATGTAATAGCAAATGACTTGTGTTGGATTGCAAGCTCTAATACTAGATCAACAAGTCCTTCATGTGTAGAAATATTTGGATCCTTCTTGAGGACTTTTTCTGCATACATTTTCTCCTTGTGCAAGACTTCCAAATGGGGAGTGATAGAGGCTTGTATTTGCATCAGTTTTTCTTTAATAGTGGCTACTTCTGCTAATAATGCAACTAATTCTCTCTGAGTGTGAAGCATTTGAGTCAATTGATTTTCACTCTATGCAGGATTTGATGGTAGTTGCATACTGAAGAGCTTAAGTTTTCTCTCAAGGTTCAAAATTTTCTGATTTATTCCTTGTGTGAACCTGGAAAAATCACACAATTTGCTATAAAGGGAAAAGATGTTCCCTAATACAATCTTTACCTCATTTTCTTGGCTAGGTCAACCTGTCCCAAAATAATGTTATCAGCTATCTTTTGGTTGACCTTGCCTAGAAACTTCTTCTCTGACCATTCCATGAGTTTTACATTTATATCATGGTCTTCATTATTCAACTGGTCAACTATATCAGATAGTTGCTCAAGGATTGGCCTACTTGCATCTAGAGGTTGTAGGATGAAGGCATCCATGAATATACCTTTAATCTCATTCATTGCCTACTTATATTTGAAGTTTTTCCTTAATTCCTCTTGCCTCCTTCTCTTGCCCAATGCACTTTGTATTTCATTCATCTTTTCCTCAATTGAAGTGCTTAAATCATAATAGGGTATTTGAATTTCTTCATCAAGCTTAGGAATACCATAATGAATGGTCTTGGCTACTATAGTAGAACTTGAGCTTGGTGTACTGACTTGTAAGGTCAACATGTTAGTACTTGGCTTTTGAACTAGTTTGGTAGGAGTTTCTATTTTTGGCAATTCAACCAAAGTTTGTATTGCAGACTCCTCCTTATCCTATGTTTCTTCCTTATCCTCTTCTTGTACCACTACTGCTGGGGGTGTACTTGTTATCTATACTGATGTACCTATGACTTCCTCTGCTATTTCACTCAGCTCCTATTGAGCTGGCATGGCTATTCTTGGTGGTGATGGAGATGGTAGAAATGAAAGTCTAGTAATTTGAGTGATTTGAGGTGGTTCTTATGGTGACACCTTGGCTTCTTTGAGCTTATCTACTGACTTTTGGAGCTCATCTACACTAACCAATATGGGGCTTGTACACAATTGTGCTTAAAGAGTTGTTTGGTCAAGGATGTTAGTGAGATCCTCTATAGTTAGTGGATTGATGTTTTGACTTGAGGTGTCAACAACATCCTTAATCTTTATGATTTTTGCAGGTGTGGTAGTAGACTGAGGAGGACTAGGAGGTTGAATTTGTGTGTCTTGCACACTTTGCTACTCACAAGTATCTTTTCTTTCCTCCTTTTCAACCTTTTTCTCTACTTCTATCTTCTCTTCTCTCCTCTTTCTTCTTTCTTTTGGTTTAACAATAGCTTCTTCTTTGTACTCTTCTTCAAGGACATCTTCAACTTTTTTGTATAAATTCTTCCATGATCTTGTGGTTCTTTGTACAACTTCTTCTATTTTGTTCTGAAGTATGGAAAATACCTATACTTAGGTGTAAACCTTTTATTACACCTTTTGACTACTTTAGTTATCTGTTCCCTTGTCAAATTAGGTAGTATGCTTCCTAGGGTTGATTCTCTCATCTCCTTCTCCATTTTTAAACAAAAATGCCATCTGTCTTCTATAATTTTAGACAATTCTTTTGGCAATTGTCCATCTAGTTCAAGAGGTGTATACTTGAACTGTGCCATCATTGCATAGACTAATTCTTCTATCCTATTTTGTTCCTCTTTAGTGAACTTATTGAAATCAACCTTTTCCATGTTACTTAAGTCTCCATTCCTAATCTTTTCACATAAAGTATCAACTGAAGACTTAGGAGGATGACTTACCTTTCTAGTCTGATCTTCCTCATCAATATCAGGGTGAGCCACATATCTTTTCCTTTTCCTTGGCTCTTCCTGTGCCTTCTTTATTGTCTTCTTCTTCTTCTTTGTAGCTTCCTCTTTGGCTTTTTGTGTGGAGGCACTTGTTGTATCTCTAGTTGTTGGCTTCTTGGGTGTTGGCATGGTAGCTTTCTTTGGTTTAGGCTGAGGAGCAAGAGGTTTTTTTGCCATCCTTTTGATGATTTTTCCTTTGATGGGTGCTTCCTTGGCTTCTTCTTCCTTAAAACTCTCATCTTTGTCTTCACCTTGGCCTTGTGTCAATTCAAGTATCCCTTGTTCTGGCTCATCTTCATCTTTCTCATCATCACCTCCCTCTTCATCATCACTAATCTCCTCTGCTTCTCCTACTACACTTGTTTCTTCAACAAAAAATTTCTTCTTTATCTTCTTCACCAGCTTCTCTTTCTTCTTCACTGCAATGGCTATCTTGAGTTCTGTAACAACTCTTGATCTGACAGTGTCATAAGTTCCAAATGCCTTAGCAATTTTGTCCATTTCCTCTGCAAGTAATGTTGTAATAGCTGCAGAAGCTTGATCAACATCAAGCTCATATCCCAATGGTCTGAGCCATCTTACTCTTGGAAGGACTGCTTGGATATAAGTATAGTCAATATCAACAAGAAAGCATATATCATTCTCATGTTTTTCTACCAGTGAAATTGGTATCCACATTCTTTTCTTCATTGCATTCTTGAAATCATCAAAATAGATAAACATTTGATCATCAAAGCTATCTCCCATTTGTGTAATAAAATCATTTATTTGATCAAAAATTTTTTTGTTCTGACTCCAATTGACTTTGCCAAATGAAGGGAATTCCTTCATCACATAAAAGAACATACAAACTAATACTGACCCAAATTTGCATTGTTCTCCCTTGAGCTTTCTAATAGCTCCAAGATTTTCATTAATCTATTGCAACATGAGCTTTGCGAGGTCATAGGTGTGGTCTTTCTTTACAAGCTTATATTCCACATCCACTACTATTTAGGGTATACTATTCAACCTACGAGATTGATAAAATTTGTGTGATATGATCGTCACAGAAAAATCTAGAAGGGGATCAAAAATGGTGTCAATGGTCAAGTTCTATTGTTCCACTTTGCTCCTATGTTTTTCTCAATATCTTTCCCTCTTGTTACTTCTGAGTGTCTTGGGCTGATCTAGGGTTGGAAAACCTGTGACCCTATGAACCATTTTCTTAGTAATTTTAATTGGTCCTTGCTCTAAGTAGAATGATCCATCATGAATTCTGCTAAGCACTGTGTATCCACTTAGTTTTGAATACAATTGGAAAAACTAAGGCTTTGGTTAAACCCTTCTTCTCTAGAATTGAAAACTCATCCTTCAATATACCATTGTCACAAAGTTTGTCAAAGGCATTAAAGATTTCCAAGTCTCTTATGGCTCCTATTTTGCAGTTATAACACCTTCACACATCTTGAACCATAACAACTTTATTAGGGATGGTGGATAGGGCACTAGTGGGATAATTTTTATATGAAACTTCTGGGATTAGCCTGAATTCAGGTTGCTTAACCTCATTGCTGACAAGTTGAATTTCATGGCTCTCTTTCCCTTTGGTCTACTTTGAACCAGATGCCATTTTTAACCGAACTAGGGTTTGACATTTAAAATAAACTTCACAAACTATACAACTTGGCACCTGAAGGAAATACCTAGTTAAATATTTAAATCACTTGGTTTGATGTTGAATCATTGAAAATAACTAATTCAATGCTCAAAAATCACTCAGTTGTGCTCCTGATAATCGCTCTTCATTTGAATGGCTCCAAATGGATTGATTTTCACCTTTAAGTGGCTCAAAAACCTTGTATTTAATGCATTCTTGTACCTTCACCTACCACTCAGTTTCCAAAGGTTTTTCAACTCGACATCCACTCGACAACTATTCTCACTCAGTATCTTCTAACTTTGTCAATAACTCAACAACCACTACAGTTTTACTAGGCTTCCACTAAACTTCTTGACTCGAATTTCAAAGCAATTTTACTCAGTAACCAAAGACAGCTCGGTATCATCATTCAAAATTTGTCTTGGCATCTTATCTCATGCAAATTTATAATTTGTAGTGCTTCAACATGGTTTAGGGCTGATGTATGATACTTCCTTATATGTATCAGCCCCATAGGCTCATCTTGTTATTAGTTGGATGATATATGATCACTTGACCTCTTGGGTAAAGTGACCCTTCTATTGGATGTACTTGGTCCATCCTTTTTTTGCCATGTCTTCTTTACATCTATTTTGATGTGTGCCTCCTCATCAACCTTTTCTTTTCACTTATTTATTTCAGTCTTGGGTGCCTTGGCCTTTGTTGGACAATTCTCGATGACATGTCTAGTTTTCAAGCAACTGAAGCAAGTAGTTTGGTTCAACCATCTTTTATAGTTCCCCTTGAAATGTGTTCTTGTGTAGTTCTGGGGTATATGTCCATACTCTTGACAATAGTGATAGCTTTACCTTGTATTGTAGTCCCAATTGTAATGGTGTACAT
Source organism: Cupressus sempervirens (assembly GCA_028749045.1). Classification (NCBI taxonomy): domain Eukaryota; kingdom Viridiplantae; phylum Streptophyta; class Pinopsida; order Cupressales; family Cupressaceae; genus Cupressus; species Cupressus sempervirens. The sequence continues at coordinate 889,410,205 of CM053792.1, read as the reverse complement.
AGTTGTCCCTTCTTACATGCTGATTTGGTGTCCACATAGGTTTTGATCTACATTCAAAGGCTCTATGTCCATACTTCTTGCAATTATGGTAGTGTCCATCAAATATTTATGTCCTTTTGACTTTAGACCTACAGTCTTGTGTCACATGTCCTTGCTTATTACACTTGTGATAGTAACCCTTGCTTTTGGGTGTGTTTGGTTGATTGATCCTTCTACTCTTGCAAACATTAGCAGTATGTGCCTTTTTATTATAGTAATGACAAGTGGGTTTAGAATCATTACCTTTGTCACTTCTTTTCTCAACACTCTTTGATGATTCCCCAACTTCAATGTTGTTGTATCCAAGTCTTGATGTATCATGGGTTGATCTTGGGGATTTTAGCAACTATTCAAAGTACTTGATAGCTTTGCTTGATTTGTTGAGATTCTCTGCTATTTCTTTTTCTCTTATCAATTCATTTTGTAGTTGTTGATTATGCATCCTCAAAGTAGAGATCTCAATATCTTTCATATTGAGCTCATTATGAAGGTTCATCAGTTGGGCAAGTGTATCCATCTGCACGTTTGAGATCCTTATTAGTTCAATACATTTCTCTTCAAGTCTATTTGCAAGATTTATTTTGTCATCTTCCATCATGACTCTATCCTCAACTTCTTTTTTCTTTTGCTCAGTGATTTCACACAGCATCATGTCCTGTGATTCATGCTCCATCTTAAGAGTTCTTATCTCTTCTGCTTGAACTCTATTTTTCTCCATCAGTTCTGCTATTACTGCATCAAATTCTTTGGAATCTCCTTTGGAAAATACTTGTGTGGTGTCAATCTCCTTGTAGTGAATATCATTTTCAGCTATAGCTATTTCTTTCCTTCTTTTAAGGATTTTCTTAATTCCTCTCTAGCTTCCTCTACCTTGTGTAGAGCAAGATGCACATCTATCACCTGGTTCTCAATGATCTTCCCAAGTTTGAAGACTTCTATCTTCATATCTTTTCCTCCAAGCTGTTAGGCTTCTTCTTGAGAGAACTCATCTCTAATACCAATTATTAGAATACCTCAATGGGAAGAGTGCTTCTAAGAGGGGGGGTGAATCCAAAGTACTAACTTTTTCTTTGATTTTAAATCCTTAATAACATATAACTAAAATTAACATGCATGCATATAAACATTAAACAATCATAAGAACCAAACATGCATCACCACATAACACTTGAGATTTTGGTGACCCAAAAACCCTCCAAGAATAAGAAGGTAAAATTGGGGTGGGGATGATACCCACAAAATTACTGTAGCAATTGATTTCAACCACTTCTGATGGTTTTCCCTGTTAAAGGCTACAACACACTATTAAATATGACCCTGTTAAAGGATTTCTACACCCTATTAGGAGTGTTCCTTGTTAGAGGACTTAAGAACATTCAACTTAGAATGCCACCCTATTAAAGGATTTACATAGATCTATTAAACCCACCTAACTCAATAGGATTTCCAAATTCCTAATACAATTGTGAGAGAGTATTAGAATAATACACCTAATCTAATGCAATCTCTAATGCTGATCTTAGGTACTTGATCTGCTCTTCTATCACTAATCTCTACTAGATTTGATCTACTGATTGTGTTCCTTGTTCTATTCTAATCAACTATAAGTCTTTGACACCAATGTTCTGCAACGACCTTAATAGGCTCTACTTTTTCTTCTTCTTTTGACTCACTTTGTACAATGGCATCAAGACTCCCTTATAAAGGTTAGTGGTTTGTTATGCATCCTTGATTAAAATTTTCCAACTCAAACCCTTGAAATTCATCTATTGGCTACATGTAGTCTCCAATTTTTTGATTGGCTACATGAGGATTGCATAGGTGGTTGTGAGGATTTGATCTTATCCTTTTATCCTATCATGAGTCATGCATAACTATTTTACATCCTGGCTTGCAATTGCACAAACTTTCATGCTGATCTTGCATTGTTTAGCACATGAAGTAATATTGATGTTCGACACCATCTATTATGGATTTCTCGACATCCACTATATTTCCTATGTTACTTGGCACCTATAGAATTCCTATGTTACTCGACACTTATTAACTTTGCAATGCTTGACTTCTATTGGATCTTGAGTCATTTAGCACATGTTGAATTTTGTATAGCTCAGCATATACTATAATGTGTTCTACTTGGCAGCAACTGTAATTTGCTCAACACTATCTATGATTCAGCACATGAAGAAATTTTAGCTCGGCTTCCATTGTGTACTCGGCATGTATAGTGAAGATGGTTAAGTGTGTTGACACTCATTTTTCAATCTTACTTATTTGATCAACAATATATATATATATTATTTTTTTTAATTTAAATTTTGAAATATATTTATAATATTTGAAATTATAAATATGACACATATTTTAAAACCATAATATTGATTTCAATATATAAATGAAATAACAAAGGAGAGTAAGTGATACCTTATATGTTGTCTCATAATTTGGAAGTTACCTTATCTGGGCTTCGGCCCCACCTTTGATGTTTGAATAAGGAAACTGGCTAGTCCTTAATAAGTTTTGATTCATTCGTGATTACTAGACTTGAGCCCAAATCATTTATGTCAATTGCATGATCCATGGTAAATATTTTTGTCTTATTTGTCATTTGATGCTTGGATAATCAATTTTAATTTTGTGATTGGTTATTGGTTGTTTTTCTTTTCTTGATCATTAAAATAGATCTCTATAATATTGGGGTCCCTTCGACTACATATTGTCCTTGTCCTCTTTCCAAAGCAATGACTAGCATCACTATATAGACTGGTGGATTTAATCAAATGGATTATGATGCTTGTATCATCCAATCTATTACTCTTAATATTCAAAGGTGACCTCTATCATGAGTGGAGCACTATTCATATCATTCTATTCCATTTCATACTCTAGGTGACTTATTGAATGAGTTTATTTATACTTTCTCTAGTCACTCATGTATTTATATAACATCACTAGTATTATAAGAACACACAAATTACTTTTCCTTAATGGAATCTAATAGATTGCGCCTTAATGTAGAGCTCAGAGTCAGAGACCAAAGAGAAGTTAGAGTCTCTCTTGCCATGGAAATAGAACATGATGCCATCCCCCCAATGAATTAATGGTCTAGGAACAGCCCTTTGGGTTTGTTGCACACTTCTACAATAAACAAGAAAATAAATTTCAAAGGTTATAAGGTTTCCAAACAATCTTCAGGTTTCCAAAAGAATTCACTTGTGGCTCTGATACCAATTAATTTTTTTTTATGAATATCTAAATATGATGATTAGAAGTTAAGTAGGTCAAATAATGGGGAAGTCATTTATTTTTCTCTTCATTACCTTAATAAATATATTCATGTGCTAATACTTTATGAAATAGAATTTCTAGTTGAATAGATTGGCTACTTGTGGATGTGGATGACTGATGTTTTAACTCATATATTTTTCTCCAAATAGGAACTTATATATGAATAGTTTTTTGTAGTATACCACTAAAAAAATCCTTACCAATTTTTCATAATATTTTCTAAGTTTTCTTCAACCATCACTTGTTTTGAATATTTTAGTATTCAATTAGATATAACAAACAATACAAATTTGTGGTAAAATATTGATAGACTATTAATTGTTTTCAATAATAAAGAGTAAACAATTCAATACACAACTAATTATTTTTGTTACTAGAGTTTTATTAGACTTTGCTACATATTGGTCCTTATATGCTAGTGACAATTCCCCTTTATTGTGTTGATTTTTTGCTAAGCATAAAATCTAGTCCTTCTACATTATTTTGTGAACTATCCCTTGTTGGGATGATTATAAAATACATCAAGATCAATCATCCTATTGCTTAATCTCTGAATCAAATCAAACTCCTAAATCCTTCATCCAAATTGTTATAGATAGCTCTTGTTGCAACCAAATTTGTAGTAGTTTCTTTTATAGAGTTGAAAGATGTAATTTCTTGATGTTCTTTCCATCAGGATGGTAGGAAAATGATTTGATATCATTTGTAATGAACCTTCTCTACCATCCTTTTAGTTTTTCCCAATTTTTGCCTTTTTTCCATGATATGATTCTTCATTTATATTCTTACATATGAAAGGATGTGTCTTTCCAACTCCTTTGTTTGATTATATTATTAATCTAATTACTATATATTTATATTATCATATTATCAAATATAATACTATTATATTTCTATACAATGATATGATCATATTTTAACATCAACAATATTTAATATTTAATATCTAATTATGTTAGATTTATATCTTTATAAAGTGTTACAAATTTATTATTATATATAATAGATTTTTTTTACTTTACTATTATTTATTTATAATTATTATTTTATTATTATTACAATAATATATTACTTTAATATTTATATGCTTTTAATTTCAGCTAATGACATTATCTGATCAGTGTCATACTTCAAGAGCACTATAACCTCACCTTCTTCTTCATCATTTTCTTCTTTGGTGTGTTGCTACTCGACAATGCTAGCTGAAGTAAGTGTGATGAAACATCTACACTTAGTCTCTATGGCTCTTGAGTTCCACTAGCATCAATGCATGTTGAAATTTCTTCCTTCTAAGTTACAATCATCTATTGTTTAGGTGTACCACTTATCTTAGCTTCAGATTGTATAGAAGGTTCTACACTTGGTCTTGTCTCTATCACCTTCTATTGCTAACCCTATTCCTCGATCATTGCATCACTTGGTGTTTTTGTCTCCTTAATTCCCTCTATAAAAAGTCTTAAGATTGGTTCTCATATCTCACCAATAGTATAATTATTTACTTGAACATTCTTCTCATTAGTCTAAGCCTCTGTGGTTCGATTTTCCTTGGTAGAATCTTCAACTTTCTTCTTTTCAACTTTTGATCCACTATGTTCCTTAGCATCTATGACTAAAGTTTTTTATTGTATTGATTCCAATCATTCATTGAATTCAATATTAATAGTAGGTATTGTTGGCATAAAAGCATGTACCTAGGCCTAAGGGAATACTTCTCAAGCAGCCTCGTGTAACATGGAAACAATCTTAAAAGTGTGGAACTTTGCAACTTGAGATTGAGTCTTCAGAGAAGGTCACTTTCCTTACAATTAGGATGCTCATAACTACTCTTGAGAGGAAAAGGGAGAAGGAGATTCATGAAACCAAACTACCTAATCTAATCTAAAAGGGAGGGTGATGTATCTAGATTGAATGGTCACAACTTTTCCCACAACTACACTAAACATTAATGAAAATCCAAAATACACTAGACTTGACTCCAGTCTATCTCTCAAAGTGACATGTAGGTCTGAGAACTGAGGAAAATGTTGAAAGGAAAGATAATGTTCACTTATACAACAATTGCCAGTAGATGAAACACAACATGTAAACTCAAGAAAATAGAAAGAAAATATTTATTATATACATACAATAGACAACAAAATGGCAAGAGAAAGTAAGGAATAAATATTTTATTAATGGAAGAAAAAATTTGTAGAGCATAATGTTGTTTCAAAAATATAGATAAAGAAGAACCCTTTACAAGTATTTACAATTTCCTTTTATAGAGTGTAGGCATAACTTAGATAGCTTCTACCTTAAGGCGAAGCACAACTACTACCATTAAGATTGCAGAGAAAAATCATATAGATCAAGAAAATATAATCTTGGTACTGTAGGACTAGAAAAATGGGTTAAATGCATAACATACTATGAGCAAATCACAAAACTCAATAATCATATATTAGCACCCACTAGTCTACCATGAAAGCCAAACTAATAGAGAAAGTAATAGAAACCCCCTTTTTCGTTTGTAACTCCCATGTCCTTCTTTCTTCTCCAAATGATTGTAGCTCCAATTTGCCTATAGTGCACAAAAGATTGAAGCAAAAGCCTATGATAGGGATAAAGCCATGAGAATACTTGAAGTTGTGATTTAATGTGAGAACAAGAATGCAAAGGAGTAGAGACCCAAAGACTCAAAGATTTAGATTTTCAAAACTTAAGCCTTCAAATATAAGGACCCAAAATGAGAGAAAGAGTGTTCATTTTATAATCAACACTCAAAGTGAGGGCATTGGATTTGTCACCCATAAATGTGCGATGTGGCAAGAGATTCCTATGACACATATGATAGAATATGCCAATTGTGAGATTCTATGACACATGTAAGTCAAACTTGGCTAAATGTGGAAGAGAATCTATGACACGTCATAAGACACCTCAACCCACTTAAAGCCAAGAATCTATGACAAAGAAGCCAAATATAGACATGCGTAAGAGGTAATAATATTTGGTTATGACAAATCTCAGCCAAGTGTCAAAGGAGAATCCATGAAGTGTCATATCCAAGTGCCATGATGATGGAATATTTGAATTAAAAATCCTCTTATTCCACAAAATAAGAATTAGTAGAAAATGGAATTAATGATGGAAAATGGAACTTAGGAAATTGTATATTTCCATGGTTTGTAGATGATAAACCAATTAATCAATAAAATTAATTAATTGAGGATGATAATTAGGAAGAATAATTAGAAAGAATAGGATTAAATTATGGGTTATTTAATCCTATAGAGAAAATTAGCAGATGATTGGCCAAATTGATTAAATGAATGCGACCGTATCCTTTGATGAAAATGTGACGATGATGGATATCGAATAAGATGATGAAAAGGTAGACCAAAACCATAGTCAAATTAATTGATAGATCAAAATTGATAACATGCCAAGGACACATGACATGAATAAACTAATATGTAACATTTAACTGACATTGTAAATGCTACAGGATTGAAATTGATTGATAAGGTTCGATCATAATAACACTGATGGACATTGTCAATATTATTAAAATGGTTGATGATGCCATGATCTGAAATTGAAAGCCTCAACAATTTCAAAGATTGAATGACATGAATGATAGTTTGACCTAGCACTGAGAGCCATGACAGTACTAATGTCAGATTAATAAGATTGATAAATTGATAGGTTTCCAAGGAACTGAAAGCTACAAAAATACCTAGGAGACAGACAAATGATGATTGATTTGGGATGTTTGATATGTTTTGGGTTGATTATGATTGATTCTGAGTGATTCTAAGTTGATTTGGGGTGATTTTATATGATTTTGAGTTGATATGGGGTGATTCTAAGTTGATTTGATATGATTTTGAGTTGATATGAAATTGATGTGAAAGGGGATACAAATGATGAAATATGGTCAATTTGGCCAAAAGATTGAAGTTAGTAGAATGAGAAAATGGGACAAATTAGTGTGAAGAAGTGATGACGTTGTAGATGTGAACCATTTTTGAGTTTCTACATTTTGCCCCTCTTTGATAAAATGTGATTTAGAGCATTGTATCAAAGAATAACTGATGAGAAAGCCACAACATGCCCCAGTAGAGATGATATATATGGGTGCCCCCTCAAGAAATTGACTAAGATAAGCATATGATAAGTCAATTTATCAAAAAAAAGAAGAAAAAACCATAGCAATTGATAGATCGCAAATCAGAGCTAAGATGTGAAAGTTATGAGGTCTAGAGTGTAAAATAGAGTCACTGTGGAGCCCGAGAATGATTGCATGGGTTACCACTCAAGAAAAAAAAAAAGTGATGAAAATTATATTTCATGTTGTCCAAAATGAAGATGTGAATCCAACACAACTGATGGATTTTTGAGTTAAAATGCAAAAGTTATGGGCTCTGGAGTACAACATAGGGGCTTCAGAAGTAGTTCTGGGTATCCTAGGTCCCCAACTGCGCCCAAAACTCAACCAAGTGCATCATTGATGCACTTGGTAAGCCCAAGTGTGCCATGACAGTACTAGGTGTGTCAATGATGCACTTGGGAAGCCCAAGTGGTCTTAGAAAGTGATAAATGTGCCCGAGAAGGCCTTGGGGGCCAAAATCAACATAATGGGGGGCAACTAGGAGGCCAAGAGTAATTGCAAGGATTAAAAATCCATAAAATGACCAAATAATGAAAATGATAACTCATTTTTTTCACAAGGAAGATATGAGTCCAACGCAACTGACAGTTCATAAATCGAAGTTGAAACGCAAAAGTTATGGCCTCCGAAGTGCAACCTAGGGGTTTCGGGAGAAATTCTAGATAACCTAGGTCCCCAAGTACGCCCAAACTCTACCAAGTGTGTCAATGAAATAGTTAGCATGACCAAGTGCATCAATGACGTAGTTGGGAGCCCCAACTACACCCAGACAGTGTAGATTGCACCCTAAAAAGCTCTAGAGCCCAGAATCAGCCCGATTGGACTTGGAATGACCCAAAATTGTGCGTGCATGCCCAAAATGATGGAAAGATGTCATAACATGAGGAAAATCATAAAAAATGGTTGTATTTGGTCAAAGATGATGAGAAAAATTGTCATACTAAGGTTGAACTAGGTGGAAATCCATAGAAAGTTGATTGACAGTGCAGGATGATGTCGGAATGCATGAATGCAAGATGAAGATGATTTGGTGAATTAGAAGACATGATTATGGTGATAGAGAATGAGATGAAGAAGAAAGATGGGATGAGGAGATGTTAGTATGATGGAAAGACTTTTGCTTCTAGAAAGTGCACTATATGTCAAATGGAGCTTTATTTTGATATGGAAAATGGAATGCAACACATCATGGCATAAAGGGCCAGAGCGCAAATGCAAACCTTGTGCGTAAACAAGCACGATGCAAACAAAGAATGACCTTATCCTTCCTAAGGCATATGTACATGCCCCAGACTCTCAAAGGTACATTTTAATAGAAAAAAATAGAAAAAGATGACCATGAACCATCCTGACCACCCTCATAGATTAGTTTTATATCATCGAGTGGCACAGGAACATGATCAAAGAAAAACAAAGCAAAAAATAAGCCACTCACTATATAGCGTAAGCCAACAACTATCCTTGTCCATTATTACTTGATTTTTTGTGTGTTAGGTGTTTAGATGGTGTTTGACATGTTGACAGTGTGATAGCACTATTGGTGGATTCAGTTGATAAGTTCATAGTGACTGGTTGGACTGATTGTTGGTTCATGTTGCTCATATATTGTGATTGTCATTGAAGTGTAGTGCTTTGATTTTCAGTCTACAAAGTGCAAGTGTTTATGCAAAAGGGATGGTTATCTACAGTGAACATATACAAGGTTTATTTCAAATTTTTGATGGGTTTTGTGATTTTTAGGGTTTTTGAAGATATTTGATGTTTTTGTGTGACTAGTTTTTTTAGGACATTTTATTATTTTTAGGGTTTTTTTTCAGGACATTTTATGATTTTTAGTGCTTTTTTCAAGATCGTATTTGAATGTTTAGGATTTTTTCAGGATATTATGTGATTTTTTAGGATTTGTTCAAGACATTATGTGATTTTTAGTGATTTTCTTAGGACATTTTATGATTTTTAGGGATTTTTTCAGGATCGTATAAGCATAAACAAGTGTTAGCTCCAATTCATTATGTGATAGGTCTAAGGGATAAAAATCACTTAGGGATATGCCCCCATTTCAAATTCAAAATCATGCACCATGTAGGTAATATGCCCCCAGACAAGACGCAAACTATGTACAAAGGCCAATGACAGAGTGTGTGTGCAGACTGGTGATGCTTAGGCAATGTAACAAAGGACATTAACCAGTTCGTGAGCATAAGGGACCAAGGATGTCTTTCAATATGAAGGATATGATCAAGGAATGATGGAGGGGAAAAAGACCAGATGGAATCCTGATAGATGGAGGAGCAACACTGATTACACATGGCGCCTATTTGCCAGGTTTTCACAATGGTACTTGCCCAAAGTGCCTATTTGCGAGGTTTTCACTTTTGGACGAAATTTTTCTCTTGACTCAAATTTTTGTGCCAAGATGCCTATTTTCCAGGTTTTCATCAAGGCATCCATTTTTTCATGACTTTTTTCACTTTTTTCATGACTTTTTACTCTTTTTTGGTATTTTTTCAAGACTTTTTTGCAATTTTTTTGATTTTTTTCATGACTTTTAGATGGAATCAAGAATGTCACTGACAAATGCTGAGAAGATATCTGTTGTTGATGTTGCTAGCTGATGAGCTCTAAATCCATGACTAACCATAACTACATAGGATTTGTTCCGAGTCTGTAGCTAAAATCAAACCACTAGAAAGGCCTCGAGATATAACATCGTGTACCATATGTACGACAATGTCTATCTCTTGCGAATCAAGGAATTTGAGGATAATTGGGTCAATAGATGTATCATGTGGGATGTCACTGATGATGACATATGCAAAGGCTTGTTGGATAAAGGACTAATTTTTTTTATTGGACAAATTAGGTAGCTGGATTGAGGGATAAACAAAGGGATATAAGGGAGGGTTGGGAGGGTTGAGACCAATGACCTTCCACATGAATGCTGATTGAGAGAGCTCCAAAAGACTTTGTGGCATGTTGAACACTGGAACACTGATATTTATGGCATCATATTTTTCATTTTGTATCAATGGGAGCTTCTTAGCTTTTGATTTTTTATGGTCTAATGGTGCCTTTCGGTTTTCACCAAGAGACCTATACTTGTTATTTCTTTCTCTTCTTGCTTTGTAGCTAGGAAGTGGAGTTGGCTCCCCAAAATATGCTAATGTGCTCTCTTTAGGAGAAACTACTTCTTTATGATCTTCAATAATAATGCCTTCAAATTCTATTATAAGAGTGCCATCATTGTCGAATCGATCAAAAATTGGTGGTCCACATTGGTCCCAATCCAAAGGTTCAGGATAACTTGAGGAGATGTCATCATCAATGTTGAATGGGCTTTGGTTGAAGGTAGATATATGGGTAATTGATTCAACTGGGTCATTGGGGTTATGCTCAGAGGCTAGGGGATTGTTGGTTTCAAGTAGGATATCCTTAGATGCCTTTTCATCATTCAAAACATTCATAGTCTTACATGTAGGTACCATGGTACTAGGAGGACCTATTCATAATGGTTTAAATCCAAGCCCCAAACTAGGAGGTTGTCCTTCTGTAGTGATAGGTTCAATGATTCCTTGTTTTTGAGATCCAAGACCACTATAGCCATCATAGCCTTGTTTTTGCATGATGTTAAACCCAAGTCCATACTTGCTAGGAGATATCAAAGTGGGTTCTCGTTCTGATTTTGCTTTCTCAATACATACAGATGTATTCTCATTGATAGAAGCATCATTCTTTATACTGATGGGAGAAAGTGGTGACTCCCTAATGTGAGAGACTTGAGACATAAAGTACTCTCCACACCCATTGTCTTCAATCTACATATTTTCCTTGGCTTTACTGAGAAGTATATCAACATCCACATACTTAGAGGAATTTGTGAGTTATGCTTCATTGTTTGTTGGGATTTGGAATGCAGTAGCATCTCTTAGATTAGCACAAAAATGGAAAGGATCTGGATCACCATGGATGGTAACCTCTATGTTGTGATAGGAAAACTTCAAACATTGATGATATTTAGAAGGGACTGCTTTCATAGCATGAAGCCAAGGGCGTCCTAGTATCATGTTGCAATTCATTTTGATGTCTAGGACATGGAACAATGTGTCTTCAGTAGCTAGACCAACTATGACAGGTAATGTGATGATTCCCCTAGAGAAGCATTCACCATCATCATAAGCTTTTATTGTGATTCTTTGAGAGGGATCCACATCATCTTCTGAATAACCCAAATTGTTGATAACCTTAAGAGTACATATGTTTAGTCCTGCTCCTCCATCTATTAAGACACATTTGACTTTGCCTTTATGGATGAAGACTTCGAGATAAAGGGGATCAATATGGTTAGGTTTGTCCTTAGGAATATCTCGGGGTGAAAAAGTGATATGTTGTGACGCAAATAGGTTTCCAACCATGGCTTGGAACTGGGCAACATCAATATTATCTAGGACAATTGACTCTTTAAGGGCTTGATCCAAGATCTTCTGATGTTGGGGAGATGCACATAGTAGGTCCAAAATGGATATTTTTGTAGGAGTTTTTCTGAGTTTTTCAACAAGGCTATAATCAGATGAAGTAGGAGCAGTAGATCTACTTGGGGGTGTAGGTCTAGTAGAAGCATTAGGTCTAGATGGGGCTCTAGGTAGGGTGATCTTGCTACGATGTATAGTAAAAGCACAATGAGGGTCTTCAGCCTTCAATGTGAATGTGGATATGCAGAAGTCAGAATCATTAAAGCAATTGATGGTGTAGTCATAGCTGGTGCGTGTGTAATTCAAATTACCTTGTGAGTTTGAGTTTGAACTAGAGGGTTTCTCTTTGTCATGATTTCCCAAAGGATCTTTGAAAATAGTGTGATCAGAGTTGGATGCTAACAGTGATGGATCAATTGTGATGACACCATCATCAATAAGGTCTTGTATTGCATGTTTCAATTGGAAGCATGATGAAGTCTTGTGTCCTTTGGTGCAATGGTAATCACAATACTTTTTTTCATCCCACCAATCTACTTTAGTTAATGGTTCATCTTTGATTGTGGGTAGCTGTAGGAATTTATTACTCAATAACTATTGTAATGCAGTCTCAAGTGGTATTCCCAATGGTGTGAATTTCCTGCCTTTGGTTCTAGGATGTCTTTGAGGTTTATCTTGCGTGGGAGTCTCATTTTTCTGTTGTGGAGCTGATGTTTGATTAAAAGTTTGTGAATTTGTATGGTTTACACCTTTCAAATTCAATTGAGGTTGTGTTGTGCTAATCGTGCGAGCATCCACAATGCCATCATTAGTCACATTCTTGTTTTTGGAGAAAAATTTTGCCTTGTCATTAGACGAGTTGGTGTTTTTGTTTTCTTTGTTTATCTTGAGGATTCCCTTACAGATAAGAGCATCTTCAATACTAGCCCCTTTTTTCATTAGTTTAGATATGGTGCTTGGACTCTTGATTTTGAGTTCATACATTAAGTCTGGGACTAAGTTTCTAATGCACATGTTTACTTGTTATTCTTCAGGAATGTCTAGTGAGCATTGACTAACTAAGCTTCTCCAATGTAGTAAGAATGTGATGAATGATTCTCCTATCTTCTATTTAGTTGAGCACAAATCAGAAAGTGTCACCTCATTTGTAATGTTAAAGGAAAAGTGGGAGATAAACTTGTCTTCTAGCTCTGACCAAGATTTGATATTACTAGGAAGTTTGGAGTACCATTCAAGTGCAGGCCCACTTAGAGAATGAGGGAACAATCTCATAAGGTAAGTGGGCTCATCATTGAGTTTAGTACATGAAGCACAAAATTCTCTGAAGTGGTCAAAAGGGTTGCCTTTTCCTTGGTATTTTTCAAATCTTGGAGCTTCAAAGTGTTTTCGGAATGGAGGCATATACAGACTTTTATCAAATGGATTAGGATGTAGGTCCCTTTCTGTATATAGAGCCTATTTCTTTTGGACTCCCAATATCTCAACTTTTTTGGAAATTTGTTTGAATTATTGTAATAGTTCTTCATTGGGGTTTTGCATGACGGTCTTTCCTTCAAGTCTTTTGTGTCTGTGAGTAGACTATTTGCTATGGCAAGAACTATGTCTACTTGGTTCTGACATTTTTGTGTTTCATGAGTCTAATGAAGTGTTGCTAGGTGGTGGAGGTATGTTGGCACCTTGAAGATAGAAAGGTCCCTATTGTTGGGGAACTTGTTGTGGTATTTGATGTGGCACTTTTTGTGGGATTGACTGCGATTGTTGTACCATGTGTTGTTGTTGTGCCATGTGTTGTGGTTGTTGTTCGGATACCTCTATTGGTTGTATGTGAGACCATGTACGTGCTTGTTGTTGTAGAGGTATTTGTTGAGGTTGTTGTGGCACATGTTGTTGTTGTAACAGATGTTGCTAGTATGCGATTTGTTGCTCAAGGCATCTTTGGTATTCCAACTATTGCTTGAGTTGTTCTTGTTGTTTAGCAAAAATTGCTTGTTGTTGTTGGGATTGCTTCTGAAATTGTTGTTGATAAATTGTGTGTAAGTCAAGTGGGTTCATAGGGGATTGCGTGTTAGGAATGTTGGATGTTTGTCCCACTTGAGGTTTTTGCGGTTGATGTTGTTGTTGATATGTGGCATGTGTGTTAAGTGGATGTATACTTGGTTGTGCCTTGGAAGTGTGGAGTCCTTGTACCATTGTAGGTTGTTGTTGTCGTGGGGGTTGACTAAGTCCTTGAAAATTGAACGTCATGTTTGTATTGTTGTTTTGGTACCTTTGTGTTTTAGATGTTCCTACTTGGGACATCATATTGACTTGACTATGAGATGTGTCCCTATTAGGAATGGGCGTAATGTCAATAAGACTTTTCCTTTGTGCATATATAGGGATGGTTGCACTTGATGTTTCACATGTTGTATTTATGAGAGGCTCCATAGTGTTTGATGTCGTAGCATGGGGTAAAGTTAGAAGCAAAGGTGTACTTTGTTGATTTGCCTCCAAAGAAGGTATGTCTGGAATCCCTAGAGCACAGGTCCCTTTAGGTGCATCTTGTTGTTGCATCATGTGACTAAAATCAAGTCTTAATGTCCTTTTGGGGTGTTTCAGGATTGGTGGTATTTCATCAAACAAGGGGTTAACATTGATGTGTTCAAATGTACTTTGGAGGATTTCAATTGTTGGTTCTTGATGGGACCTTATAGGTGCCATTATTGTGTTTGAAAACTCCAAAGGTTGTTTTCCCTTGTCTAAGTCCAAATTTATCATGGGTTGGATGTTTTCAATTGTTGTGTTGGTTTGATTTTTGGACCTAGGACCTTCCAAGTTTGGGTTAAATTTGACAATTTCTTGTGCTACCAAACGTTTGAAGTTCTTGCAAAAATTTTTGTCTTGACATGCCCTAGCCATTTCTTCATCAGTGATGCCATAATCAGTGTCAGAGTCATCAGTTAGGTGTATAATACCTTGTTGTATGTTTGATGTGTTAGGTTGGTTGAATTCAAATGCATGTGATTGTTCATCTTCAGGTGAGGTTTGTACACTTTCTCCTCCTAGTGGCATTGGCACGAATAAAATTTTATTTCATTTACTTTTTGTATTTCCATTGGCATCGAATATTTAAATAGGGAAAGTGACTGTTGGGTGGGCTGAGGCATTTAAATTCAATTTTTTGGTGGGAAGGCATTTTTGGTTAACAAGTCAAATGACTCAAAGGGGGTGCAAGCTTGTTATGCATAAGACCAGTGGCCTAAAGCATCCATTGGGCTATACAATCATAAAAATATGTATCTTGTGCATTATGAAGCCCTAACCCTACCTCTACAGCAACAAAACAAGAAATCTACAACTGAAACCAAGAATCAAAACCCTCTACAACCTCTACAAAGTTTTAAAACTTTGACTATCTCATAGAGAGACAACTTATGCTTGGCACTTCTTTGAAAGTAGGAAAAACTAAAAAACAAAAACTACTCTACTATGTACATAAACTTAATATATGCAAGGTTAAACAAACCCATTGACTAGTTTGTTGAAGTAGCTCCCTTTCCTCACCAATTGATTTCTTCTCCAATGCATGAGGGTAGCTAAAAATAGAACCAAACATGAAAAACAAATTTTTGCATGAAATACCTTCCCCCCAATGCTGAAAGAAATGAAGCTTTCTAACACTAGGGAATTACCTTGTGGAGAATAACTTTTTTTCTCCTCTTCATGGCCTTTACCCTCATGCTCAAGTATAAGTATGACCTAGGGCAACTTGCTGATTTTTTGCAAAGCTAGATTCCTTATGGGGCATACTCTTGATGGTATAGGGCCAAAGGAATCATCCTTGACCACCTAATTGTGCTCTACAATGGTAGCATCCAACTAGCTTGGAGTGCCTCTTCTTCTTGTGAAGAAAAAATCTCCACCTTGTCTACATGATACTCATGAGCCACCTCCTTAGGAGCTACTGGTATGGTGCCAAGCCTTGAGTAGAAATCTGTTATGATGCTAGAAAAATCATCCTCTAGATCATATCTTGCATCTATCTTTTCTTCTTCCTCTCACTCATGGTTGTCTTCTTTCTGCAACTAATGATTTTTCTCTTCTTCTCCTTGTAGCATGTCTGATCCTTCTTCCCCATTTGAAGCTTGATCAACCATCTTTGGTTTGTTAAGGGTAGGAACCACCTCATCCTCCACATCATAGAAGGTGTTATTTTGTAGCGAATTATCTTCTTCTTGTGTTGCATAAAATTGTAACCAAGATTATGCAAACCTCAAACTATGAATATAGCAATGGAGAGTATGTTCGGTATGCTCTTAGGAACACAATAATGGATGAATCTCTTGGATGTATGAATGCAAATGGAAAATGTACCTAGACTAGATGATGTGAGAAATCAAAATGATAGAATGATGATGCAATGATAAGAAATGCTAAGATACCTAATGGATGATAATGACCTCTAATGGTGTCTGTGTGTCTCTATCATGTCTCTATCGTGTGTGTGTATATCATAGTGTCTAATGCTTGAGACAAGATGTCTATTTAAAGTAGTTGGAGGAAGCATCTAGAATGTGCTTAGAACCACTAGGAGATAAGGATAAGGATTTGACGACTAAGCACAGGAGATAAGGATAAGAATTGACAACTAAGCATCTTATCTCACATTCTAGATAGATAGATAAGACTGATGAGGTGGTATGTGTGTAGAAAATTCCTATGGTGTAGACAACATGTGCTTAAAAGATGTGATGACAACTAATATGAATGCACGTACTTTGAGGTGGTTTGAATAAAGATTAAATTAAATAGAATTTAATTTAATCAAGGTCTAGAAGAATTAATGGAAAATGGAGGATTTTAAATAAAATTTATTTAAAAAACGAATACGTGGAGAATCATGTGTTAATTTAAATTAACACATTAGAGCTAGGAAGTATTTTAATTAAATTTAAATACTTAGACAAAAATGAACCTATTTAATTAAAATAATTTAATTAAATAAGTAGAGGAATGTGACTAGTATTAATTAGATTAATATAGTCATTCAGGACAATTTTTAGTGTATACATTTTTCCCCTCTTTGATGTGATGTCAACACGGCATCATATCAAAGAAAATACAGGTTGCCCCAGAGAAAGAAGGAGAATGGAGGATGAATTGAGGATGCCCCCTCATGGAAATTGTGCAAGAAATACAAATTTGGGAAATTTTTGTGAAAAGGTCTTGGAACGGAAAGAAGGGAAGGAAAGAATAAAAATAGGATGATGGAAAATGATAATCTAAATGCAACTTAACTACATGAATGCAAGAGATTCAATTGTGTTCATATGGAGAGAAAACCGTATTTTAATATTGCAAGAGGAGTTATGCACCAAATGCTATAGAAGCATAGATGACAAGATTCCTTTGCGTGTATTAGATTCTTAACACAATGGATGCAAGTTTCAGAGTCATGGGGGAACAAATGACATATACGCACTGGAGAGGTCTGGGCACACCCAAAGTCTTTTTAAGGAGCTTGGTGGAAAGTGTGCTAACCCATTGCCCCCAATGAGCAATGCATTAACATAACTTGAAACTAACATAAATGTGCTAAAGAATCATGAAAACAGATCATATTGCAAAATAACATGTGTAATCAGGATAAGTTATTCAAATGATACCAAGATATGGAAGATCGAGGCACACTGGGGAAGGCTATCATTGACACACAAAGATAAAATTAACAAAAAGACATTATGACTAAGTAATCATTAAATTCACCATGCTTGCCATAAACTTGATAAATTTGTTAAGCCTATGTAGGAAGGACTCATCCTGTAAGGCAAAATTTGATTGATTGATTGAATTGAAATGAGATATTTGTGATTGGTTGCTGGCAATGACAGTAAAAGGAATGATGTTCTCAAATCATTGAGTCTAAATGTGAATTTTTGTAAGCTTGTTTTCAATCACTATTTGATGAGGTTGATTTTATGGATGTAAACTCAGTGTGGTGAGAATACGGATAAGATAAGATAATGAATGAAGAATGAAGTGATTGGAAGAAAAGAATATGATAAAATTAGAGAATAAATGAATTGAGTGAATGATTGTGGAAACTTGAATTGAATTTGATATGAATGAATGAATAGAAGTGAATGAATGTGGAATAGAATGGATTGAGACCAATGACAAGGGAGAGCCACGGTATGTAAATGGATAGGAAGGTTGGGTAAATATATGAATGGAGGAGGACCAACGGATATAGTGTCAGATACTGGGGAACCAAGAACCATATTTCAAAGGAGTGACCAACAATGCCCCATTCCAAGGATATGAAAATGGATGGAAATAATGGTGGGGAAAGATAGTGTGAAAGCTCGCATATGGAGGAAGAAAAGGGATGTGCTCTTCTTAAGCATGTATGAACATTTTTTTTGTTGTGCCTCTAGTATTGATTATGAGCATGGGTATGAAAGTGGAATGAAGGAAGGCATGAAAAAGAGATAATGATGCGAAGGATATGAAAGAGGGATAATTATATGAAGGATATGGATGGAAAAGGGATAATGATATGAAGGATATGGAGGAAATGTGTAATAAGAAGTGGATGAAATGAAAGGGATAACCAAGATCAAGGGTATATGGAAGAAGGATAGACATGTGTAGGATTATGGATGGAAAAGAGATGAACATGAAAAGAGGATGGGAATATGTATGCATATGGATGGAAAATGGATGTATGAACATGAACGTGACAAGGACTATGGAATGTAAGATAGGGATAACATGTCAAGATCAAGCATATGGAAGAATGTAGGAAGTATATAGGATAATGTATGGATAATGAACACCAAAGGATAGTGAATAGTAAGATGGGAGCATGAAAGGATATGTATAGAAGGTTTGTACGGATGAAGTGCAACGGAAAATGGAAAGTGAAAGTCAAGATCAAAGATGGGAATGACAATGGACAATAGATGAAATATAGAAGATAGGTAAGGAAGAACAATATGGATGGAACTTTCCCCTAGTGTAGAGTGCAAGTGGAAAAAGGGAAGTTAATGGATAGGTAAGTGAAAGTGGAAGACAATGAATACATAGTAGGAAAATGAAGGGAGGACTCAAGCATCTAGGTATATGGATGTATCCCTTGATATTTATGCCTCTTTAATTTGTTTATTATATATTTTTTATTTTCAAGGAATTGTTGGTATTTTCTCATAGATGTTGATAGGGTAAGGAAAAGAATGCTAAAGTGAATTGGGGAATAGAAACAATGACCTATGAAAAAGTTTGGATTAAGGGAGTTGAGTAGGTAGGAGGAAAACATTGTTGATGGATACTAGATTGGAAGACTTGTGAAGGAAGTGAAAAGATCTTCATTGGCACACACCTTGAAGGGTGGTGGAAAGGAGTAAATTGTGAAGGATGTGAAGGAGAAAGTTGGAATTTTGGGATATAGGGACCCAAAATGGATGAAGGTGATGATAGAGTTGGGATGGCGGATTTGGGTGTATAAGGACCCAAAATGGATTTGGAAAATGGAAGTTGGGAGAATTTATGAAGGAGGGAGACCTTTGGATTAGCAGAATTAGATGTCATTTGGAATCTTTCTTTGAGATTCATTGCTACATTAAGTAACTTTGGTATCCACATAACTTTTGCACTTTTGATTTTTAGCCTTAGTGGCTTTTTGATTGCATTTTGGATCTGATTTTTATTTTCTTGGACATGTCGCTTAGATGGGACATGTTGATCCTTACGCTTTTGTGGATTTTTGGCTTTGTTTTATTTTTCTTTAGCATCCAACTTTCTTCCATTGGCCATGGTATGAGTGCATGAAGGTAAATAAGATGGAGAGTTTATGGAAGGTGAACGTTGGAAGGAATTCAAGGATGTGCGCCTTCATTGATCTTTATGAGGGTATAAATTGGAAAACGTGGATAAGGTAGAAGGGTGTATATAAGGACCTAATATGGAAGGAAGGGAAGAAGGGTTTGATGATGGAACATATGGACCTAGAATGGATGGACTATAAGAACCTAGAATGGATGGACTATAAGGACCTAAAATAGACTTGGAAGATGAAGGAGGAAGAGTTTTAGGTGAGGAAGGAAGAGTTTTGGAATTGGAAAAAGTGGAAGGTGTACCAACATCTTGAGGAATTATTTTTTTAAGGGGACACTTAGTATTCTCAATGCAAGATGCGAGTCTAGGTGTATGGGATTCATGAGGAGATTGGATAGGTGTAATAGGATCATGTGAAGGAGTAGGATTATGAGGGGGATCATGAGGAATAATAGGATCACAAGATGGAGAAGGATCGTGAAATATGGATGAAGGGGTGCATGGATCTTGAATTGGAAGAAGATCATTGAGAGGAACGAGTGGATCGTGAGATGGAATAGGTTCATGAGATGGAATGGAGGGAGTGGAACTATGAGATGGAGTACTTTGATCTTGACATGAAAGAATATCGTATAGCTCAAGTAGTGGATCATGAAATGGACTAGAATCATATGAGGACATGGAAGGAATGAAATCATGTGGTGAAAGAAGATCACATAGCATGGTAAGTGGATCATCATATGTAGGAGTGAAGGAAATGGAATCATGAGATGGAGTAATTTGATCTTGACATGGAGGAGTATTAGTGAATGGAGTGGAAGAAACTTTTTCATGAAGGGGAATATCTATGGATGGTAATGTTGGAGATGGAATGGATTCGGTAATGTGCGTGGTAGGTGTAATGTCTTGATCTTGATTAGGAGGGAAATCAGAGGATGGACTAGGAGGGATGGATGAATGTTGAGGGACAATGGAATGATGGGATGGAG
Organism: Cupressus sempervirens; assembly: GCA_028749045.1. Lineage (NCBI taxonomy): Eukaryota > Viridiplantae > Streptophyta > Pinopsida > Cupressales > Cupressaceae > Cupressus > Cupressus sempervirens. The sequence continues at coordinate 889,389,452 of CM053792.1, read as the reverse complement.
AAATGCTCAAATCTAGAGGAGAAACATCATGCTTTGAAGGAAGGTCTTGAGACGGAACTGGAGGTGTGACTTTAGGTGATTGGCTCACATTATGCTGAATTTTCAATCTAGCCAAAAGTGATGTGAAATATCCTTGACGAGGTGGGGATGACATTGTTGTAGGCTTAGGAGATAATTTTGTTGGAGAATTATGGGATGATGTTGTTGGAGGATTAGGGGATAATATTATTATAGGATCAGGATTTTGTGGAGGTGGAATTATGGGTAAAGGATTTGGATTAGGTTCATAGTAAGGGGGATTACATGGAGGATTAGGATTGGATGGGACATGAGAACTAACGCCTTTGAGATATGAGAGACAATTCTTCATTTCCTCCATTTTCTTGGTAAGGGTTTTTACGTCTGAGGCATTGTGTGGGCCATGAATGGAATTGTATGGAGGGATATGAGAGCTAGAAAATGAAGGACACATAGCAAAGAAAATGAGCTTTTCTTGCGGACTTAGTTTGTCCAAGAGTGTGTTCTTTAGTTCCTCAATTTCTATGGCGAGGTCATTTATGACAGAGGAATTATATTGGCTATGGATGAAATTATCTACAGATGAAGGATAAGGAGATGGATTTCCCTTGTAAAAGGTAGGAGAATGATGAACATGAGATAGATTAGAATTGAAGTGTTGAGAAGGAATTTGATATGAAGAAGGTACGAGACCATGTTGTCGTGCAATATTGTCAATTATTGAAAGAAGCGAATGGGAATCCATGGATGCAAAATGAAAAGTGATGAAAAATTTTGAAGAGAGAATATGAACTTGGAATTAGGAGCCTTGTTCTGATTGGACTTTGATTTGATTTGAATTGAAATTGATTGCACTTGATATGATTCGATTTGATTGAATTTGAATTGATTTGATATTGATTTAGTCTGGATTTGGATTGGATGAGGGTTCGATTTGATTTGATAAGAACCCTATGATAGTGCAATCAAAGTGAATGTTTGATTTGAATGAAAGTCCAATGATAAGACAATGCTCCTATGTCTGAAGTAGAATATGTGATGTCAAATTTAAATAGAAGAAGACGTGAATGAAATTTTTGAAAGATTGACTATGACTTGGATGATTGAATTTGACAAGGGATTGGATTAGAAGAATGCTGATTTGAAGAATCAAATTAAGAATGCATGATGAGCTTGACTAGGGAAATTGAATATGAATAATGATGAATCATGACTAGGATGAAGATTAGGAACGTCATTAAATGACAAGGAAATGATTTAGATGAATAAAGGAGATGAAGATGTCAAGTAACATTTTGAATGATGAAGGAGATATGTAAGAGGGAACGATGTCTTGGATGGAAGAATATGTGACGTGAAATGATTTGGAATGATGATTAAGAAGGGATTTTTTTTCTGTTTTTGAAATGTTTTTTGATTTTTTTTTTTTTTGAATTTTTGAACTTTTATGATTTTTTTTTTTTGAATTTTTAGGTTTAAGATGCAAAAGCAAACAATAAAATATGTACAATACCAATGTGCTTCAAACATGCCAAACACACCAACAATCCTATAAGGTTTGACTAGGCTGTACAAGGCTCAACTAGGGGGCGTCCTCGATATACGCAAGGTATGTGAGGCCCGAATCTGTAGATGAAAGGAAATATTGCCACATAGCCAGGGGGAGACAGTAACCCAGTCTCCTCCTTCACTTCCCAAAGGTATAAAGTTCTTTGGGGCTTAGCCAAGAGTGACAATATTTACACTTCCAAGAGAGGTGTCTTTCGATTCACCTCCCAATTTTTATACTCTGCCAGAACGCTGGAGTTGAGGTCATCCCAAGGGGTGATGAAATCCCCAAGCAGGCCTCCTAGAAAAATAAAAACAAGTCCACTTATTTCTTGTGCACCCAAGGTCGCCCAAAGGCGCGAGGGGAGAGAATACGTAAATGGACTTGGGTTTTTAAAAGACACTTGTTCATTGCCAAAGAAATTTTAAGTTTTCTAATCTAACTGAAGACACACGTGATTAAAATGTACAATGTTCGTTCAATGTTGCAAAAATCAGGCACACGAAAAGCAAATTTTTTTTTTAATTTTTTGAATGTTTTGGCTAAAAGGAAAATAAAAAATTTAAATGCCTTTATGCACAAAATAAATAAATTTGATTCTAAAAGGCCTATTTGAGGGAAATAAAAGCAAAATTTTATTTTATTTTATTTTTTATTTATTTATTTATTTTTTTTTAAATTTTAATTTTTTTTTTTTTTAAATTTTTTTTTTTTTGTTTTTTTTTTATTATTATTATTTTTAGATATATTAGGAGGCATTGGAATCTTTGATCTCTTAAGGAGGAAGGATGAACAGAAAATACAAAATGGTGATGGAGAATTATGACGAAGACTATGCATTCAAAGAGCAGATCAATGAAGCTTTGGCCACATCCTCGGCCTTTTCTTCATCTTCCATTTGGGACTCAATGGACTTTGAGTTTGTATTGGCCCTCCGCTTCCAGGAAATGCTAGCAAATGAATTCAAAACCCCCCAAAATGATGAATGGTAGGATGCCCATCAAGATTTTGATCAGTCTGTAGAAGAGGAACAGTCGGATATTGATGAATTTGGTAGCTGTTGTGGGGATCAAGAATAGGATGAAGTTGTTGTAGGAGCAGAGGCCGAGGAGGAGGAAGCGGCAGGGGCTGATGCTGGGGATTTATTGGTGTCGACGGAGGAACTCGGGAGAGCGGCGCTGAGGTGGTCTCGCAGGCAGCGAGGAGAACAGCATCGCAGAAGAAAAGGAACGGCCGCGGGCAGAGGAAATAGGTGGAGGCACGGAGGTGAAGCCATGGGTGAAAGCATAGAATGCAAGCGGAGGCACTGACGAAGGCAGCGGCGAAAAAAAAAAAAGGAAGCCGCTAGCGGCGACGTTGATGAAAGGAAGGGGGCTGCTGGAGCGGCGGCGGCAGTGGCGGCACCAGAAGTAAGGGGAGCCGCCGATGGAGGCGGCTCGGGCTGGAGTGGTGGCGGCGACACTGGAAATAGGAGGAGCTGCCGGCGGAGGCTGCTCGGGCTGGAGAAGAGAGGGAGCCACCGCCGGCGGCGGTTCTATCCTAAATTTTTTTTTTTTTTAAATTTTGTATATATATATATTTTTTATTTTTATTTTTAATAAACAAAAACCCTCCTAGTTTATATATATATATATTTTTAATTGTTGTCTCCCCTCCCCATATGCAAGAATGAAAATAACCCCACTATCTCACTTTTTTAAAAAAAAATTTAAAAAATAATCTAAATAGCAAATTGAAGAAAACTGTAAGAAATGAATAATGTTGAGCAAGGAACGAGAAACAATCCAAGTAAGTTAAGTGTGAAACAATGTTACCATAAGATAAGCAACTCCAAGAGCATACACCAAGATGGTTCAACAATGGAGACAAGGATTTATAAGGGGAAATCAAAGAAAACCCCTTGTGAGTTATTATGAATGAAGGCAAATGCCTAAAGAAGAGAGAGAGAGAGTGTTGGAGCAAAGGTAGCTCAATACAATAACATCAAGTGCTTAGAGTGGTGTGTAGTTGTGAAGAAAGAAGGAGGAGCATCTCTTATATAGAGATGAGAGAGGAGTTGCATTTGTAACTCCCATTTCTATGAATGCCACATTCATAATAGGTGTGTGCAAAGTGTCACAATCCTCTTAAGGAGGATAAAATAAATAAAGAAATAAACAAGAGTTGTCCTTACATGTGGAATAAAGGACAAATAATGACATGTCCTCCACATGTGTACAAGTGGACAAATTACATGTAGGGACCCTTGGAATATCCCAATTAAAATATATCCAAGGAAAGATTAACCTTTCTAACACCCCCCCTTAAGCTTTACTTGGGGAGTGTACTTCAACGGGTTGTAAACCCAAATTTTTACAATGGAACTAAAATCTCTCTTTAGAAAGTGGTTTGGTTAAGATATCAGCCACTTGATCTTTTCCTTTACAATAAAGAAGAATAATTTGATTGTCTTCAACTTGTTCTCGAATGAAGTGATGTTGAAGTGAAATATGTTTGGTGCGGGCATGATACACTGGATTCTTTACCAAGGCAATAGCACTTTGATTGTCACAATGTATAGGTGTAGGTGATTATTGAGGTAGACCAAAATCATCAAGAAGTATTTGAATCCACAAAGCTTCTTTAGCTGCATTAGTACAACCTTTGTATTCAGCTTCCGTTGAGCATAGGGAAATAGAGTGTTCCTTTTTGCTTTTCCAAGAAATTGGACCTGAACCAACAAAGAAAACATAACCACAAGTGGATTTCCCATCATTGGGATCTCCACCTAGATCGGAATCAGTATAGCCATGTAAAATGAATTCAGAGTTTGGATCATAAAATAAGCCTATATTAATAGTTCCTTAAATATACCTTAAGATGCGTTTAGCAACTTTAAAATGAGTTTGTTGAGGTTTAGACATAAAACGAGACACTAAACCAACACTATAAGCAATATCAGGTCTAGTAAGAGTTAAATAATTTAAACTTCCTACTAACTGTCTATACAAAGTTTCATCAACAAAAGGAGTATTCATATCATTCATTAATTTAGTTCCTAATTCACATGGAATTGAAACATGGTTAGAGTCATTCATCTTAAATTTTTCTAAAAGATCATAAGCATACTTGCTTTGAGAAACAAAGATACCATTAGGAGTTTGAAAAATTTGCATACCTAAGAAGTAATGTAAGATACGTAAGTCGGTCATTTGAAATTTTTGTTTAAGTTGGAATTTAATATCAGAAATCAAAATGTCTAAACTAGAAGTGAGAATTAAATCATCTACATAAACAATAACAATGATAATATCATCGGTAGTATGTTTAATAACCAAATTAGGATCATTTTTTCTTCTAGTAAAACCTTGAGAAATGAAGAAAGAATTAATGTGAGAATACCATTCTCTAGGTGATTTTTTAAGACCATAAATAGATTTGTTCAATTTGCAAACTAGATTTTCACTACCTTTCTTAACAAATCCAGGAGGTTGAGCCATATAGATTTCTTCATGTAACTCACCATTTAAAAAGGCACTTTTAACATCCATTTGATGAATGGGCCAATTCAGTTTAGATGCTAAAGCAAGAACTAATTTGATAGTAGGCATTTTAGCAACAGGTGCAAAGGTTTCATTATTGTCTAAGCCTTCAATTTGGGAAAAGCCTCTAGCAACTAGTCTAGCTTTAAATTTACTAATTTCATTATTAGTATTCAGTTTTGTTTTATATAACCATTTACATGAAACTAGGTTTTTGCCAGGAGGTAATGTGACTAAGTCCCAAGTGTGATTAGCAAGTAACGAATCATATTCCTCTTGCATGGCTTTTTGCCAATGAGGTTGAGAGGTAGCTTGATCAAAAGACTTAGGATCATTAGAATTCATAATAGTAGTCATCAAAGCATAATTACAATAATTAATCCTTCTATGTTTAATTCCACCAGATTTAGAAATATAATCATCAGCTTCATTGATGAGATTTTGAGCCCATTTAGGTTTACGTTTAGTTGTAATGGAATTATCACTAGAGGAAGAATCATGAGTAAGAAAAGTATTATTAGTATCTATTGGAGTATCATGAGATGTAGGAGTAGAAATAACCGGTGGTACTTGATTAAAAGAAAGAGTAGGGTTAAGAGAAGGAGGTTGGTCCTCCACGAGCACAATTTTAGTGCCACTGAATTCTTCATCCGTTGTAGTAGAGCAATCATGAACTCCAATTTCTGCAATACAAACATCTCTAGCAATTTGAACTTTGTTAGTAGTGGAATCATAAACACGATAACCCTTAGTGTGTTCATCATAGCCAACAAACATATAAGGAGATGACTTAGCATCTAATTTATGCCTTTTCTATTTAGGCGTATGGACATAAGCAATAGAACCAAATATCCGTAAATGATGTAAATTTGGTTTCCTACCAGACCAAGCCTCTTCTGGAGTGATAGCTTTGAGAGCTTTGGTAGGAGTCCGATTAAGAATATAAGTTGCACAAAACATGGCTTCAGCCCAAAATTTATAATGCAAATTCTTAGCATGCAACATGCTTTGAGCCATTTCAACAATGGTCTGATGCTTTCTTTCTGCTACACCATTTTGTTGTGGTGTATAAGGAATAGTAAGCTCGTTCTTAATTCCACACGATTTCAAATAAGAATGAAAAGCATTATTCACATATTCCTTCCCATTATCAGTTCTAAGAATTTTAAGTTTATACCCAGATTTCCTTTCAACATATAACTGAAATTCAATAAATATATCAAGAACTTGATCCTTGCTATGCAAAAAATAGATCCAAGTTCGTCTAGAAAAATCATCAACAAAGGTAAGTGCATACCGAGAACCTTGGATGGAGGTATTCTCCATGGGACCCAAAAGATCACTATGGACAAGATGCAACTTATGAGTTGCTCGCCATGATTTTCCACTTGGAAAGGGCTCCCTATGCATCTTACCACTCATACAACCTGTACAGGTAATCTTGGAAGGAATAATGTTAGGCAAGCCATCAACCATATTATGCTTTTGCATGAAAGTAATATAATCAGAATTTAAATGACCAAGTCGTTCATGCCATATATTGAAATCAATAGAAGTATGTAAAGAATATCGTGAACTAGCAAATTCATGGAATTTAAACAAATTGTCGTTATCCATTTTAGCATAAGCAATTACTTTAAGAGTTGGTGGATCTATAATATAACATGTATCTTTGTAGAATTCAACTTTATAGTTCTGACATAGCTGTGAAACAGAAATTAGATTAGTTTTCAAGTCAGGGACATATAAAACATTATGCAATTTACCATTAGGAATAGTAACATCACCTAGGCCTTCAACTTTACAAGTCTGATTATTAGCTAACTGAATAGGAATGTTAGCAATATCAGGTTGTAAGGAATCAAAAATTTCTTTATGAGAGGTGACATGTTGGGATGCACCACTATCAACAATCCACTCTAAAGGTTTACAAAGATTAAAGCTACAAGTAAAAGCTTGACGAGAATTAGAACTAGTTGAATTACCTTTTCTATGGTTTGAGGTTTGATGATTGGTACTATGATTCATAGGTTTTCTATCATTTTGTTTTTTAAAATAGTTATTGACAAGGTGACCATCTTTGCCACAATAAGAACAATGAGGTTTGGAATTGGAATGGTTCCTTTGATTATTAGTATTACGAGTATTATTAGGGTGATGGGTATTATTATATTTGGGATGAAATTTATTGTTAGTGTTATTTGAATTAGATTGCTTGTAATTATGATTATTGGAACGAAAATTATTAGATGAATTTCTAGAGAAAAATGCATGTTCAGTTGATTTGAGAGTACCAAACTGAATTAGCTTAGCTTCTTCCTATCTCAATAAAGTTTGAAAAATAACATAAGTTAACTGAGAAGATAAAGTAGGAATAGCAAGCTGTGCATGAATATTGGTTATAAACTGTTGAAACTGTCTTGGAAGACATTTTTTAAGAATAAGATGGATTAAACGAATTTCCTCTAATTGAACACCTAAAGCCATAATTTGACTTTTAAGAGAATCAAATTTTAAGAGGAATTCATCCATACCTTTAAAATCTGCATACCTGAGATCTTCAAGTTGATCTTGCAATTGTATTTTGCGATATTCATCGCCACTGTCATACTTGGTTTTCAAGATGGACCGCACATCATGAGCTTTAGAACAGTGAGCAATTAAGACATATAAATCTGGAATAATAGAAATACCAATTAACCCTAAAGCTTCTTCGTTTTTAGCTTTCCAAGTATCTTTCTCATCTTGAGTAGCCGCTGAACTGGGCTCAAGAGATGGGTCAGTGGCTATTTCAAAGAGATGTTTAAAACGAAAAAATAAATGAGATATGAGTTTTCCAAGAATGATAATTCAAATAATTAAGTTTGATTTCTGGAATTAATGTTGACATGATTAGGAAAAAAAATTCTTCGCTTTTTGGAAAAAATTACCCTTAATCAAATGATTTGGAGAAAAAAAATTAAAATTTTATGAATTGAACAAAATTGTTTTTTAAATTTTATATTTTATTATTTTATGTTATTATTATTATTATTTTTTTTAAGAATATTTGATTTTTTTTAAATTTTAACTAATAGTGATAGAGAAAATTAAAAAATAATTAAAGTTGGATTAAAATTGGAAAAGAAAGAGGGGGAAACGGTTTGTTTTTAAATTGGAAAATGGAGGGGAGCGGGCGGTGGCTGCCGCGTGGCGAAAGAAGAGCCGCGGTCGGTGGTCGCCACGGGGTGGAAGCGACGATCCGCGGGCGGTGGTTGCCACGTGGCGGGAGCGGCCAACGTCGGTGGTCGCCGCGAGGTGGGAGCGGAGGAAGCGGTTGTGGGGGGTTTTAAAAACCACAGAGTGGCAGTTGCGTGCGGCAGTGAGAATGTTTGCGCGGCGGCGCGAATGTGCAACGGTGGTGCAGAGATGGTGAAAATGCTTTGGCGGGTTAAATGTGAAGCGGCCAAGGAAGGTCCCTAGGCCAAAAAGCAGAGATGTATAACAGTGCCTTCGGCGGTGGTTCGTTGAGGCACGGGGTGGCGCGCGGGTGGCGCGGTCGCCCTATAAAAAAAAGAATTTTTTTATTTGATTTTATATATATAAAAACTTTGCACTATGTTTTTTTGTTTTTTTTTTTAAAAAAAACACAAAGTAATAAAATATATTATTTTAAAGAAATTTTTTTTTTTTTAATAAATAAAGTAAGAGAAAAAAAAAAAATAAAGAGATAGAAAGCTTCACTATTGTAATATGTTTTGTTTTGGCGGCATGCCGTCCAAAACAAGCCAAAAAAAAATTACTAAGAAAACCCTTTGGTGGCAAGCAGTCCAAAGAGGGTTAGTAAAAAAATGAAGCTTTGCAAGAAAACCCTTTGGCGGCAAGCCTTCCAAAGAGGGTTAGTAAAAAAAACTTGTATGCACAAGATTAGTTAAAACGAGCTAAGATCAGAACACAATCTTCTTCTCTCAATAACGTCTCCAAATAAGGTGTGCTCCAATGAATGGCAACCTTCACCACAAAACTTAAAACAAGGATTAGATAACCAAGCTCTGATACCATGTAAGAAATGAATAATGTTGAGCAAGGAACGAGAAACAATCCAAGTAAGTTAAGTGTGAAACAATGTTACCATAAGATAAGCAACTCCAAGAGCATACACCAAGATGGTTCAACAATGGAGACAAGGATTTATAAGGGGAAAGCAAAGAAAACCCCTTGTGAGTTATTATGAATGAAGGCAAATGCCTAAAGAAGAGAGACAGAGAGTGTTGGAGCAAAGGTAGCTCAATACAATAACATCAAGTGCTTAGAGTGGTGTGTAGTTGTGAAGAAAGAAGGAGGAGCATCTCTTATATAGAGATGAGAGAGGAGTTGCATTTGTAACTCCCATTTCTATGAATGCCACATTCATAATAGGTGTGTGCAAAGTGTCACAATCCTCTTAAGGAGGATAAACTAAATAAAGAAATAAACAAGAGTTGTCCTTACATGTGGAATAAAGGACAAATAATGACATGTCCTCCACATGTGTACAAGTGGACAAATTACATGTAGGGACCCTTGGAATATCCCAATTAAAATATATCCAAGGAAAGATTAACCTTTCTAACAAAAACCTACCCCAAGCCCCTATATTTTATTTTTTAACAACGAAGAACAAGATATAGGGTACTCACCTCATGCACTCCAAAGATGGTGACAAACCTCATGGCTTGATTTGATGCTCCCTATCGCAAGTTATTCTCCAGCCGCGAGCCTTCCACCTTAGCTTGAACAAATTTGAACCCACGAAGTGGGTCCCACCGGGCGTGCCAAAAATGTGTTGCATAAAATTGTAACCAAGATTATGCAAACCTCAAACTATGAATATAGCAATGGAGAGTATGTTCGGTATGCTCTTAGGAACACAACAATGGATGAATCTCTTGGATGTATGAATGCAAATGGAAAATGTACCTAGACTAGGTGATGTGAGAAATCAAAATGACAGAATGATGATGCAATGATAAGAAATGCTAAGATACCTAATGGATGATAATGACCTCTAATGGTGTCTGTGTGTCTCTATCGTGTCTCTATCGTGTGTGTGTATATCATAGTGTCTAATGCTTGAGACAAGATGTCTATTTAAAGTAGTTGGAGGAAGCATCTAGAATGTGCTTAGAACCACTAGGAGATAAGGATAAGGATTTGACGACTAAGCATAGGAGATAAGGATAAGAATTGACAACTAAGCATCTTATCTCACATTCTAGATAGATAGATAAGATTGATGAGATGGTATGTGTGTAGAAAATTCCTATGGTGTAGACAACATGTGCTTATAAGATGTGATGACAACTAATATGAATGCACGTACTTTGAGGCAATTTGAATAAAGATTAAATTAAATAGAATTTAATTTAATCAAGGTCTAGAAGAATTAATGGAAAATGGAGGATTTTAAATAAAATTTATTTTAAAAAGGAATACGTGGAGAATCATGTGTTAATTTAAATTAACACATTAGAGCTAGGAAGTATTTAAATTAAATTTAAATACTTAGACAAAAATGAACCTATTTAATTAAAATAATTTAATTAAATAAGTAGAGGAATGTGACTAGTATTAATTAGATTAATATAGTCATTCAGGACAATTTTTAGTGTATACACTTCCTTTTCCAACAAGAAATCCCCATCCTCTAGTAAGGGCTCAAAAGCCATGATTTGTTCCTCAAGAGAAGGAACAACCTTGTTTTTTTCTTCTTCTTACTCAACAAAAGAGGAAAGCTTTTCAAATAAGAGGGTTGGGTCCACTTCCTTCTTTTCAATAGCTACCTCCTTGCTCTCCTCAACAAGCTACAACTCCTCCCATGGAAGCTTTGTGGGCTTATTTTCACTCCTCTAGAACTCCATATTTGTACCCTTAGGTGTCCATACAACCAATCCACCCTTAAAAAATGAAATGGTGATAGGTGTAGAAGGCTCATGACCAACCCAACTTTATCTTATAGGGGGTAGACGGGCTACAACAAAAGATTCTTATGAGGGAGGGGGCTTCTTGAAGCTTGGGATGACATATTTTGGAGAAGGGGCTTCCTTTTCCACCTTGTTTTGAAAATGAGCTGACTAGAGCATCATTTACTCTTCTCTTTCTATAGCAACTTGCTTTGCAAGATTATCCTCAAAATTTCTCTATCTCTCCCTCTCTTCTTCTTATTGTTGGAGATAGGCTTGGTATGACATCTCCTCCTATTGTCTCTCTAAATTTTTCTGCCTTCCAACCTCACCAAGTTGCCCATTAATCTCCTCAATCTATCCATCCTAGGCCAAATACTGCTCATCTCATTTATGAAGCTTGAGCTCCACACTCCTTTGGAATTCCAACATCATATCTTCAAGACTTTTATATGGGGATGTTGGGATTGGTGGAGAAGGAGTAGGAAGAGAGTAATAGTTTTGAGTAGCTTGGCCATAAACAACTTAGGGCTAAGAATGAAATTGGTAATATGATGATTGAGGAATAGCATTCTCATGATATGAGGGGGTGGGTGGGGAGGGGGGATATTGTAGTTATTTATATGAAAGGGATTCATGATTAAAGCTTCATAAAAACTCCAAATTCATAGAAAAATTGAAATCACAAAAGGCTCAAGGATGATCATTACATACTAGCACCATGTCTATTTAGAACTAGAAGATGTACACTAGAGTCACCATGTTGTTTGATTGAATGCCTCCAAAGGCTGATTTTAATGAGAGTAACACCCAAATTCTCAATGTATACAAATTAACTAGCTAACCAGTGGACTTATGTAGCTGAAATGATTTCTCCCACTAGGTGTACCAAAAACTGTTGACACCAAATCTTGCACCTAAGCCTAAGGGAATACTTCTTAGGAAGCCTTGTGTACCATGGAAACAATCTCAAAAGCGTGGGACTTTGTAATTTGATATTAAGTCTTTAGAGAAGTTTGGTTTCATTACAATCAGGATGCACCTAATTAATTTTGAGAGGAAAAGGGAGAAGGAGATGCATGAAACCAAACTACCTAATTTGATCTAAAAGGGGTGACAATGAACCTAGATTGAAAGGTCACAACTCTACCACAACTGCACTAAACATCAATGGAAATCCAAAATACACTAGACTTGACTCTATTCTCTCTCTAAAAATGAAATGCAAGTCTGAGAATTGAGGATAATGTTGAAAGGAAAGATAATTTTCACTTATTTTTCCAGCAAATGAAACACAACATGTAAACTCAAGAAAATAGAAAGAAAACATTTACTATAGGGCATATACATGTACTAGACAACAAAATGTCAAGAGAAAGTAAGGAATGAAGATTTCATTAATGGAAGGAAAAAGTTACAGAGTGTAATGCTATTGCAAAAATAAAGACAAAGAAGAACCCTTTATATGTATTTACAATTGCCTTTTATAGAGTTTAGGCATAACTTAGATAGCTTCTACCTTAAGGAAAAGCACAACTACTACCATTAAGATTGCAAAGAACAATCATACAGATTAAGAAAATTTGATCTTGGTACACATCTAGATGCAATGAAATCCAATATTTTGCCAAAAAATAGAGCCCTAAGAAGATAAAAATGGCACCATTTAATTATTTTGACCAAGTAAATGGATAACCCAGATGTTGGAGAGATGTCTTTCATTATTGCTAGCCCTACATTTATTTGGGAGTGGTTGGAAATGATCAAGAAGATTAGATTGTGTAGGCAAACCATCTCTTTCTCCTTCCTAGTTTGACAAATCAGATAAGTTAGTAGGCCAACTAGGTCTAGCAACTAGGATGAGGCATGTGGAACAATAGTCTTTTATCTTTCTACCAACTCACAAAGTCCTCAAGTGTTGATCACTTATTACCCAATTGCAACTTTGCCACCCTTCCTTTCAGCTAACATCACATGTGTGCGACTAAGTGAATAACTATTATCACCACTACATAGCTTGTCATTGAAATTCTCATTAACCACCATGACCTTGTGAAGTTTGAACTTAACTACAATTGCATAGTCACTGCCTTAACCTAAGGTTCATCTCTTAACCTTGTGACCAAGAAAAATGAAGGGAATCGCTTGATCATGAATCTAACCATAGTTGTGGCTTAACTCCCCATGACAACGTACTAGCCATAGATCTTGTAGATTTAATGGTGTGAGATGAATCATTGAAATATAGGGGTCACCTTTATCACACCATTGCGACTTAAAAATGACCATCGCATGATTGTAGCACCAAACACATGGTTACCTTAACTCACAGTGATAGTGTGATACAAAGGAATTGTACCATTAGAACTCTAACTCAATTCAAACAAATAACTCATGTGATCAAGAAATGAAGGTAAGGCATATACTTGACCTACCTAATAGCTCAACATACATCTTAGTAGACACATTAACCTTCTAGAAAATTAGCATAAAGCAACTGGCACAATTTCCACCTTAGCACTACCTAGTAGCCTATTTTGACACTCTTTTCAAACTTCGCCTGTGGCCCATAGAAATAGGATCCACAATCCACATGGTGGAAAGGTGTGCACCTACTTTCTTTAAATTTCATTCATATTCATATTGTGGGAAAGTGCCCACCATAGATCTACTTTGATCTATCAATGGAAAGAAATTTGGCCCACCTACTACCTATGTCAACATTTCAACTAGTAAAAAGGAACCAAACCACTAATTGTTCTAACACTATCCCACTTTGTTGCCCACAAGAGAAGTGATCTCAACAATTTCACATGGTAGTGAGGTACTGTTGGTGTTTTTGATTTATAAAACAGTGCTAAAACTACTAAGCGACAAAAGGCTTAATACCTAGATATCAGTACATATACAACCTAAATAATAGCCAATTATCATTAACACTTGCATATGCAAAGTACTAGGACCCAACTTCAAACAAAACCATAGACGGTTTTCTACTCTTTTGGCTCTGCAAAACCAGGGCGGGTGTACCCGGGGATGGTTCAAAAATGGAACAACTGTATGAGAATTATTCTTAGTTTCATTCTGATTTTCATCTCTAAATCCTCAAACATATACATAACTCTTACCAAATTGGTAAACACATCCCTTGAACAGATATGGCCAAGAAATCTTCTATAGATCTGCAAATGTTTTCAATAGCAATGGCTAACTGAAGCTAAAGCATTCCATGCAGGCAAGTGCTGGCCAACTTTGAATATCTTACAAGAAATAAAAGTAAAATTTGATTTCATGATACCAGTTATAATATACTTCTCTTTTGGCTGAAATAATTTCGATCAGTTCCTAATCCATTGGGGTTCAGAGTCTATAGCAAATTCTTAGATCTAATTTGTTGCTTTGCAACAAATTCTATCAGCAATTCTTATTAGAATTTATCATTCAAAAATCCTTTTCAATACCTAAGAAATCTCATCACATTCATCAGAGCCCTTATTTAATCCATTGAATTAACGGCAATAATAAATGGATATACAACCCTACTAGATTGCAATCAATTGCATAAGCTTTTACTCACACAACATCAAGGTAGCTAAGTATTTAAAAGGAGACAATATTCAAAAAGAACTGATATGGGGACAGTTCATAATTTGTATTCATTTTCTTTGAAAATATTATATCCTTTACAATAGACCCAGAAAAACCTTCAGAAAAGAAGCACAGCTCTTTCTACATTCATGTATTCTCAGACATTTTGACAGAAAAGTATACTACAAACTTGCTTTTCAAAATGTTTGGACCAAAAATAGGACTAAGCACAACTCTTAGTAAAAATAGAATTTGGACCATTCTTTAGCCTTGGGATCTCACTTAAATAGTGTGAGATGCAACAAGCTTCAGGCTAAAGAAGGTAATAGGTGTCCTTCTAAAGAAAGACAAAAACAAAATAACAGAAAGGTTAATTAAAACAACATTTCTTGGCGGGTCCCTTTCTGTTATGCTTCTTAGTTGTTGTGATCTAATCTTACAATCATTCTTCATCTTTGGAGTACATGCCCATGAGGTCTGTAAGTGATGTATCATATTCTGTTACCTGCAAACTCACTTTAACCTGGGGATTTTCCATGTCATCATTGCTGATTACAAAGGTAACTATTACTTTTGCATCTTCTTCCTCATTGTCTTCTGACATCTGTTCCCTAAACTAATTTTTCCATTTATTAAAAGTATGATCATCTGGCCAATCAAAACTTAGGGTTTCTCTTTGTATCTTTATTAAAGAATTTGCATTTTCTTCTAAATCATCCAATTCTTTTCTCATATCAGTATAATACAATTGTATTTTTACTAGCTCCTCATTTGTCTTTGCCCAAAACCAATGGCCAGTCTCACTGATGATGTTTATTATTCTGTTATCGAATAACTCATCCATTTCCTTTTTCCATTTTTCTTTTTCCTTTACTGTATCAACAGATTCTAAAGTGCAAGGAAATAAGGTGAATTTTTCAGCAAGATATTTTGAAAAATAGAGTATCAATCTTCTCTATAAAGAATCTCTTTCATTCTCAAAATTTTCTAACTTATTCAATAAATCAAAAATCTTCTCAACTTGATGATAAGGCATTTGGACTACAGATATACATATGATTGTAATATCATTATTTCTCTCTCTCCATTTCTGCACAAGAGAAGTTAGTCCATCCTTTTCTTTATTCAACTCATCTATGAGGGTTACAATCCTTGTCAACTGATCATAAAAAGTTGACCATTGTATTTTATCCCTCAGATATGTCACACCCTGCTTCCATTTTTCTTCCTGCTGATTTCTAAATTCTATCTGCCACTTATGTAATTTGGTTTTTTCTGCTTCAAATTCCTCTGTAGTATAGAATTGGGGCCTTTCAGGGGTGTCAGGTATTTCAATGATAGGGGTTAATCCAACAGATGACTGTGAAGGGTATGCAATTCTCAGTGTACTGGATTCTCCCACTTTCCTTTTTCCAAGTATCTTCTCCAATTGAGATACCCTATTTTCTAGCTCAATTCTCTTTTTTACCTCTTGATTGTAAGCATCCACCACTATTTCATATTTACTGTGAAAATCAATCATTTCCTTTTCTTCTCTTTCTGCAGTGGCCAAGGCAAAATTTAGAATAATCCACATTCATGTGGGCTGCCTGTACATTTGAAGTATCAGTAACTCTCCTTACAATGATACTCCTTGTTAGTCCTGAATCGTTAGGTTGTGATGAAGTAGTCCTGGATCCTCTTCTTAGTGACCACATAAAAAGGGTAGCTTGATCATTATTGAATGCTATTCCCAAGAATTCCTCTTTATTTGGATCCTGTAGTCCTAAATTATTTGATACAGAATTAAAAATTAATGCATCAGCAATATCCCAATTGGGCAATAATAAAATATTTGCACTTTTTACCATCTGTCTAACCTCATCAGGGGTTATATTCTGGAACTCTTGCATCATTTGTTCCTTTATTTGATTTTGAATGGAGGCCTCATCCATTTTTGGATGCTCTGTTTTCATATTTTTACACCTTTTCTCAAAAATGTGCATGTTTACCCTCCATGCAAACTGATGGAAAGCCCTAGATCTTACAAAACTGTTATCAGATAAAAATTGCTGACTGGCTTGCTCCAAAATAGGGTCCAATTCCCTTCCTTTGAAATCTACTATAGTTAATTCAAAACTTGGCACAGGAGGTTCCAGGGGGTTCCCTTCATCAATTTCTGCTTGAGTAACAAAAATTTCTCCTTGTGACCCCATTTGTTCAATTTGCTCATTGGTGAGCTGCTCTTCCTCAATTCTCATTAGAGTTTGAGAAGGTAAGTAACCTTCATTAGGGGATCCTTCTTCCCTTATTATTTTTCTTCTTTTGGGAGAAGGTTTAGGGGGTCTTTCTTCCAGGATAGTACTAGTAGATTCAACTGCCTGCTTTTCTTTGTTTACAATGGGCATCTGCTGCTGAACAACAGTATATCCTTTCTTCTTTCGTACAACTAGTGGACCCATTCCAATGTTGGGAGTGAAACCCAATTTTCTCATAACTTCTCTGGCTTTATCTAAAAAAGAATCAATAAAATGTTGTTTCTTCTCATTCATTACTTCCATTATCTCAGAGAATGTATTGATGAGCTTATTTATCTTATCTGCATTGGTTGCAACATTACTAAGAGGACTGTAATCTTTGTCAAAACAATTAATGAATTTCAAAACTTTTGAATAGACTCTCCATTTTTCTTTCTTTATTTCTTGCTCATGGAGAGAATATTAATTCCTTATTATATCTTCAGGAAAATAGAAATCATGTTGACTTGGACGAAGCTTGATCCTAAGTCTAAGAGTAGAGTTAAAGAAACCTTCTGTGTCACAAAAATGAGCATGAGACACTGCCATCTTATACTGATCCAAAATTTTGTGGAGACAGATCCACCCTTCTTTAGTTATCACAAATTGGTGAGCTATAGTGCAAGTAGGAAAAATTGATCCTGTTCCCCTTTTGTGCAAAAAGGTCTCCTCCACTCCTCCCAACTACCACAAAAATTCAGCTATCCCTACCTTTAAAGGTACCTGATAGGGTAGTACATGGGGTGTCCCTTTGAATCCATAGACCCTAATGATAGTTGAGACTGGATATGGGATAATATCTCCCCAATTATGTGAAACTTTTAGACTATGGGGTTTGTCCATAGGCCTGACAAGATGCATTAATGCCTTAGGAATTCTGGGATTGTCACTCAACATGAGGCATCTTAGTTTAGAGGCAAAGTGCCTATCAAATCTAACAAAGCTAGCATTTTCTGCTTCCCAAGTCATGTCTGCACTCCATAATTGGATTGGAAGTGCCTCCACCTCTTGTTCCCTATTTAAAACCATCTCTTTACCGAAATAAGTAGCCCCTTTAAAAAGAAACATATGCATCAATAGGGAGTACTGACCCCAAACCTTTTCCACCTTGCCCTTTGCAATCCCCACCAATCCCTGGTGAATCTCATTAGCCAGGTAAGATGCAAAATCAAAAATTATTTCCACACCAAAAGAGGAGATTTGGGTGATCATATACATGAAGCTCACCAGAATAAAATCTTCTTCGCCCTCTCCGAAGACTCTGCACAGGGTCCTATATATCTCTACTTCCCTAGCATTAAAGCATGATTTCTTGAATGGTACCTCCAATTCGGCCTATGTGGGCTTTCAGTGCACCTTGTCTAACTACATCCCTTTGAACACATATTCCTTTTCTAACTCTATCAAGTTAATGGGCACATGATACATAGTGAGAGGTCCCAGATTGAAAACTTTCCTAATCTCCTCTGGACTGATGGTAACTAAAGCCTCACCATCCATTCTTCTCACTACCTTAGTGGCTTGATCATAATTTTTCGCTATAGCTTCAAGCAGGTCAAAATCCATAAACACACTGGGAATAACAAGCTTTCCAAGATCAAAATTCCATATATTGGCATGAGGGGCATATAACTTCCTTTCTGCAAACCATTTTTTGAATAAACTCAAACCAGTTTGAGAAGTTTGAGCATCCTGAACCCAATTACCCTTATCATACAATCCATCAGCTATCCTTAGCCTAGGGTTTAGTGAGGTTAATCTCTTAACTTGCACCATTTCTACAGTAGACTCAGGAAGCAACTCAAGCAAATCATCATGCACATTTCTATCAAGTAGTTTATTGCACCTGAAAATCCCTTCTTTGGAGGCATCTTGGACTATCTTTTTAGAACTGAAAAGCTTATGAAGATTATGGTAATATTACTTTCTTGAATTCTGTCTCTATTTTCCTCTGTATTCCTGCAAATTTTCCACGAATAGAGAACTTCACAATTTCTACCAGACCTTGGCGCACTTTTCTTTCAGTAATTGCTTCTGCACAAGAATGGCTCCAAATCTTTGCTCGCGTAAGATGAAACTAATGAAATCTCTCTGTATTATACTCTATTTTTCCTCACAGACGAAGCTTTCTTGTCTAATTAATACAGAGAGTGGCACTACATTTTTCATTTAAAATTGCGTCGTCGATCTTCAAAAATCCTATGATCATGTGGTGCAGAGAGAACAACTAGGAGTTGCATTTGTCATGTTAGTCAATTGACCCAATGAGAACTCACCACGTACAGAATTCTTTCTTTGATGGTGCTTATACTTGGACCCACTAATGACTGAGAACACGTGTCAACATGTCGCTACTTCGTTATGCATAAAGAACGAGCACCTTGCCATAGCGAAGCGACAACAATTATGGATCTGATTTGGAATTGATCGAAAGATACGTTATAGGGCTTGTTAAGAAAGAAGGTGGTGGGCCCAACTTGCTATGTCACTATAATTATCTCCCTCACAACTCTTCATAGCAAGGTAGCGAGCTCCGTTGATCCATTCCAAGTTGACGTTCAGGATCTTTTGTACATTCAGTCAGAAAGGAATTCATGAGAATCGGATCTCTGCATAGTTGGCACATGTCAAAATTTACTGTAGTCACTTATCATTCCACATCACCAAAGATCTTGCTGACCTTTTACCATTTTATGGGGCTTCGCTAACGGAAAAGTGTCTGATTTTTTCGATAGCGAGGTGGCAGAACGTCCAGAAAAACCATCATTCTGACTCTGATATCAAATATTTCTAGTGGGTCCCTATCCTTTTTGGATGGTAACTTGGAAAGTGTAGCTGCACAATAAATCATTTAATAAGAAAATCTTCGATCATTGTATCTTTACTTTACGGTCCTGCCTCGTAAAATACTCAGCATTCGCTACCTCACCATACTTAATAAGCATGCAACTTGTCATAGCGAGGTAACGACAATGGTAGATCTACTCGGATCTGATGGCTGGGACAAATAAGAAGAAAGGTAACCCGGGAGAAAAGGAAAAAAGGATATGACAACATATTCGTCTCTTTTTGAAAAATCAAAATTTTGCACCCGACAATTTATGAATAAAGAGGATATAGGGTTTACATGATGATTACTTTTTATGGATGGATTATCCAAAACCCTATGCTTCACTTAGGAATAGAACATCTGACTTTTCTATGATTTAACAGAAAACTTCTACTACACAAAAAGTTAGACCAACAAGTACTTCCCTACATTTCTTAAAATCCTTGCATCTTCATAAAGTGAGAAAGCACCCATTGTCAATCCTGGGACATCTCACAGTAAACAAAAACATGTAGTCCACTGATAACCTATGTTAGTACCTTACCAAATGAAGTGCCTTCTGTATTCTAACTCATCTGAAAAATTTACTTTTTCTATAGCCTCATAAAGGAAAAAATGACCCACATGCCACATGGTAGTGAGGTGCTTGCCTACATTGCTTTAACATCTTGCATTTTGAGAAAGTGGGAAAGTACCCACTATGAATCTATGTAAGATCTAACAGCCCAAAAAGTTGTAGGGACTGAGAAATAACTTAGCAAGGTAAGGAAATAAAATAAAGTTTTATTTTTCTTATTTTTCTTATTTTCATTGGCATTGAATATTTAAATATGGAAAGTGACTGTTGGGTGGGATGAGGCATTTAAATTCAGTTTTTTGGCAGGAGGGCATTTTTGGTTAATAGGTGTTTTAGTTATTGATACAATTTTTTGTTGCTTCATTCCTTGCTCTCCAATCTTTAGATATCACATAATTTGAAAAAAAAACTAGATTGGATGTATCAATACAAGTATCTTTTGAAGATTTTAGAGCTTTCTCTCCTTATTCTGACTCTATAGACACTATCTTCTCTAGCTCGGTTGACACAGGAGTCACATTGGACATAGTATTTTTAGGGGTTTCATCCTCAATGATGAGTGACTCTATCTATATTTCCTTTTCCTAAGCCATTTTCTCAACTATCTCTACCACCTTTTCTACATCATTATACATATCCTCTGTATTATCCAATTCAACTTGCTCATCTTCTTTTCCATCTGCTACTATTGATGGCATTAATACAAATGCTTTCTTCCACACCAACTTTCTCTTATGTATAAATTTTTCAATTATTTTCCTCAAAAAGATTTATGCTATAGTTTTTGGTAGAAAATTCTTTACAAAATATCTTAAGGCTATAGACATATGAGTCTTGTCTAAGTTTAGCATAGTGTAGGATAAAGTTGTTTCCCTTATTTTTCTTTCAATAGACAATGTCCATTTCCATTTTGAATCCATTGTATTGTATAATTCCTCTAGAAACTCTTTACCTAGCTCTATAGACATATACTTAATCTTAACCATCATATCCAAAACTTCTTGTTCAACTTTTTATTTATTGCCTTTATCTAATTAGTCATATTTAACATGCTTAAATCTAGTAAGGTTGGTTGAACTTTGAATATTCTCACATGCCTTTTCTATATCTTGAGTAGGTTCCCTTGGCACAATCTAAAATTTACTCAAATCATTAGATATTTTCCTATCTCCTTCATCATCCTCTTTATCACTAGGCTTCACAATAAGCTTCATCCTCAGCCTCTTCTTCTAACCTAGCTCGATCTATTTTTCCTCTAGTTTTCTCTTCTTGGGAGACTTTACCTTTTTTTTTCTTGGTAATCTTTGTTGTTCCTTTCTTCATATTGGTAGTTGTAGGGGCCTTTGATCCTTGTCTTGTCACTATTCTTTGAGTTTTAGAAGAGGGTGGTGAAACCACCTTCTTCAAACTCCTCTTGGCCTTAGGATCAACAATTAGAACCTTCTTTCATTTACATTCTTCAGTCTCAACAACAACTAACTCTTTGTCTTTACTAGATTCATCATCTTCATCATCACTCTCTTGATCTTCCCCTTCCCCTTTAGTGATTTTTAGGGGTGCCTCGACTCCTATTTTTCCTTCTTAAACTTTAATCATTTTCTTTCTCTTCCTCTCCATTTTAGGCACTTTTTTTTGTATTAGCATCTTAATCTTGATAGTTTCATATTTATTGAATGGATCGATATCTTTATCAATTTCTTCTAACATTAATGTTGTAACTGTTACACACACCTCATCAATATTTACTTCATATTGCATTGGCCTCAACCATGCAACCCTTGGCATAACAACCTAAGCATAGGTGTAGTTGGTATCAACCATGAAAAAAATGTAACCATAATAGTGATCAATAATCGACTAATGGATTCTCATCATGTTCTTCATTTTTCTCTTAACTTCATCAAAATACCCATCTAGAATTATCTCAAAATTATTTCCTAATTGCTCAATGTAACCATTAATTTGCTTGCTTACTGGTCTAGTATTATCCCATACAATATCTCCAATGGTAGGAAATTAATTATGTATATGAAATAATATGCACATATAATTGAGCTAAACTTACATGAAGTGTTCTTTTCTTTTTTGATGGCTCACAAATTCTCAGCTAGTTGAATCAACTGCAACTCAACCAAATCATAAATGTGATCCTTCTTGAAAATCTTGTAACCCAAATCTACAACTATGTAAGGCATGGTATTTAGTTGTCTTGATTGATAAAATTTGTGAGCAATCACTTGAACTACAAACTCCACAATAGGATAATCAGTTGACATCCCTTGTACAGTCCACTTTGTCTTGATATTTTATTCAATCACATTTTTGTCTTGGCATCACACAATCTTCACTTGGTCTAGGATTAGGGTATCTAGTGACTTGATAGCTAATCAATTTGGTGATCTTCAATGGCCTATTTCCCAGCCACAACTTCATTTCATATGACCTTCTTAAAATGATCTTGATCCAATCTACTTTGAAAACTTTAGGAAAGGCTAGGGTATGGGTAATCCCTTTCTTGAACACTACTTTGTTTTCTTCCTTCAAAATTCCATTCTCATACAACCTATCATATGCATTCCTCAACTCAAAATCTCCAATTTTTCCAATATTGCACACATAGAAAGATTGTACATCATGTACCATGATAAATCATGGTGGAATTGATGATAACACACTATATGTGTCTCTAGTCATTTCCATTTCAGGGTATACCTAAAATTTTGGCATAGGGCACACATCATTATGCACAAATTAGGCTTGGTTTTCCTTCAACACCTCCTTTCCAAATGTAGATGTAGAAGATGCCATTTTGAACTAGGGTTTCTAAACTTCAAATGATTTAAAAAAGTAACAATCTTGGTTTAAGTAAACTTCACAAGCTTACTTTTGCTGATAACATGCACCAGATATCTGCAAAATTTACACAAGTCACTCTAGAATCACCTTTAAATTGCTCTACAAACTATAAATCGCTAGGTGAATGAAGAAAAAAACATGAAATATACTAGATACATTCAAACAGTTAAAATACCCTTGCATTTAATGTTTTGTACATATAGTGGATAGATTCAAAATGCATGATAGTTATCTCGGCATCCATAAGACAACTCAGTGTTCACACTCCATTCATTGGCTTGGACATGACACCAACCTAGTTAAAAAATATTGCAAATCTCAATCACAACTTGGTCCACATGGGAGCTCAATCAATATTGTGACTCAGTTATAACTGACATCTATATAGATGCTTGACATCAAATATGCTCCACTTGGTTTTACTTTACTCAACTTACACTTCATAACTATCCTAATGCATCTCATCTCATAAGGATATGGACTTTAATACATAGAATTTTTGGAATTGATGTATGATAAATCATTTGAAATACACTCCCTTAAATACCTTTTTTTTAAAGTTTGAGGTACTGTGATCACCTGTTCTATTGAATTGGGTGATCTTACCTTCACTATTTCCATTATTGTTTCCTATCCTTCTTTCTGCATGTTTACTTCATCTCATTTCTTGTCTATTCTACATCAACTTTGTCTTTTCCTTTATTTTATTCATTTCTTGGTGATAGTGCTCAGGTCCTATCATTTTTTATCAAGTGTCCAATCTTATGACAACTATAAAAAACTATACAGTAAGTCATCCAATTCTTGGATTTACCTCTGAAATGTGTTCTGATACAATTTTCTACAATATGACCATATTCACCATAGTAATGAAAATTAGACCATGTGTTTTAATCCCAAATTTAGGAGTTATATTTCTTACATACATTTCCTTGCTTCTTGGTTGTCCAAATAGGTTTTGCCTTTGATCTGCATTCTTGAACTCTTTGTCCTTACTTCTGACAATTATAGCAATATTTTTCAAATCTAGATGTAACTAGTGTAATGTTGTCTTTGGATCTACATTCATGTGCTTGATGTCCTTGCTTCTTACAATTGAAATAATATCCATTGAATTTAGGCTTAGGGTTTTTCTTACTAGGCTTTCTCTACAAATGTTTTTTTTATAACCTAGTTTTCCACAATGGTAACATGTAGTTTGGTATTCTTTGGCTTTGAATTCCTTTGTTCTCCACTCTTTGATGATTCTACTTCCTTAGTAGATGATAGGTTATCATCATAGCCTAGTCCAGATGTATCATGGGGTTTTCTTTGTGATCTCATTGGCTTTTCATAGTATCTCATGACTTCTTTAGGTTTTATCAACCTTTCATTTAATTCCTTTTTGCATTTTAATTCATTCCTTAGATGATCATTCTCAGCTTTCAGATTTGTAATCTCCATAATTTTCTTATTGAGTTCTTGATTTTCACTTAGAAATTGATTGATCATATCAATTTTTTTATGAGTAAACTTTTGCATATCAGATATTATTTCATTGAGTCTTGTGGTCATTTGTCTCTTGTCTTCATCTTCCATTGTCTTATCTTCCCCATCTTTTTATTTCTATTCAGTCACTTCACATAGTCTTACTAATTGGATTTCATGCTCTCTTTTCAATCCTTTTATCTCATCATTCAATGTATTATTTAGCTATTTTTGCATCATATTCATTATAATTTCCATCATCAAGTAGTACTTCAATGTCTTCTTTATATTGAGTATCATTCTACTAGATTTTCAACTCCTTCCTTTTCTTTAAGGATTTCTTCAATTCCTCTCTTGCTGCCTCAAGATGTTATAGTGCAAGCTGTATATCCAACTTCTATTTTTCAATGATCTTTCCCAACTTATAAGCCTCTATCTCCAAGATATTGACTCTCAAGAGGTTACACTTCTGTTAAGAGACTAAATCTTTGATACTAATTAATGGAATTATATTTGGAAAGAAAGATATTAAGAGGGGAGATGAATTAGAAACTATAAACTTTTGTTCTTTGAAACAATTATCAAACTAATATCTATCACCACTAACCCTTATCTCAATAATATCATAAATCACATAAACATATTTTTCAATGATATATCAAATCTAATATATTGGTCACAACCATAAACATGAAATTAAATGATCAAAACATTACAAAAATATTTGGTAACCTAGAAACCCTCCAATGTGAAGGTAAAATTGGGGAGGGGATGACACCCACAAATCTTCACTTCTACAGCAATAAATTTTTCCTATTAGGGCTACAAGTTTGATCACTTCTAATGATCTACCCTATGAGGGGCATGCCATGTTAAGAGATAAAAGACTTATTTAGTCTACTTTGATTGAAGGATTTAAAACTTACAATAAAGTAAGCATATGTTAAGAGATTTATATAGGCCTATTAGGACCACTCTATTAAGAGATTTAACCTAATTCACATTGATAGAATGTATCATTACCTAATCCTTTGATTAGCACTCTAATGCTTGATAATGGATATCCTCTTTTAGATTTATGATCCTTTATCTGATATAATAAAACTATGTTTTGCACTTCACTACTCTTCTTGGTCACTCTATTTAATTCTCTTTCAAAACTTTTCTCCAAGCATCTAAACTTTTTTTCTCATGCATACACACTTACCATACTAAAAATAGGGTTTGGATCCTTCTTTTATA
Organism: Cupressus sempervirens; assembly: GCA_028749045.1. NCBI lineage: Eukaryota > Viridiplantae > Streptophyta > Pinopsida > Cupressales > Cupressaceae > Cupressus > Cupressus sempervirens. The sequence goes on along the minus strand of CM053792.1, from coordinate 889,363,607 downwards.
ACCAACTAAAGAAGGTTCTAGATCAAGATTAATGATCCAAATTTCTCCCTTTTATTTCTTAAACCTTCCACTTTTTAATTGGGAAAATACATTGCATAAGGATTAATCATCCATTAGAACATGTGTAATCATCTCCTTAAATTACTTCATGGTCATCAAAACATCCAATAAGTCATCCAAAAATTATTTACCTCAATGTTTATGAAATTCTTAACAAATATGTCAATCATGGCTTGCTCATCACATGAACACCTTAATGCTCGATCATGACTAATCTTCATGTTGTCCCTTGGCTTCTGTATTCTTGACACTCATTGTATAACTTGGAATTAACTAACTTTATATAGCTCAAAATCCACTGACTTTTATCTTACTTGACATGTATAGGCTTCTATCTCACTCAGTGTATATAGGATTACTTGGCAACCATAGACTTGCTCAGCAATAACAATTTCTCAACTCAAACTAAAGTAAGAATAAGTCTATGTACATAGGTCGGCCATAGTAGAATGGCTCAATCATAGTGGACTGGCCAATTCTATCATGGAAATGACTAAGTGTTTGACACTAATAGACAACAAATTGTAGGGATCGACAAATGTAAATTTCTATGGTCTAAAGAAAGACTAATACACAAATAGGTAGATTCATAAAGGATTTAGGTGAGAACTTCAATTTTGTTATGTGGGATTACTTCAAATATTTTCAAATTTAAGTGCATAAACACAAAAGAATCCCTACCAACATATTAGAAAAGTATAAAAATGATATTTATTTCCTAGTGGATACAAATATGTGTATTATGCAGGATGAAAAACCTAGAACCCATTAGCTTCCACCTATGGGCTATGAGGTAGAAGATGATTTTGTTAGTCATCATACTAATGAATTATTTTCCAAAGAAGGAAAATGGATTTGGAAAATTTGATGAATCCTGTATAGAATGTTAGAAAGAGTTGAAGAGATCAGTGACTAAAAGGAAAACTAGAAGGATGTCAGCAAGTCAGGAATAGAGAACTAGTGGTGAGAAAGCATGAGCATCACTTTAGTACTACAATTGTGATTGATCTATTATGATCCAAAATCCCTTCATCATATAGAAGATTTAAAAGTAAGAAGACCAATTTGGTAGCCATGGAAAGAGAGTGAACCTAAAAGAAAGAGAGGTCAAAGTACTTCCAATTAGGAGACTCCTAGGAAGAAAAGGAAAGAGAAAAATAGTTTCAAGAAGAAGAAGCAAAAAGAACCGAATTAGACGGGGACTTCAAAGACAAAGAAAAAGGTGTAACAAGGAAAGAATCTACATTAATGAGATTGGAAAATGCATTATAGGAATAGGAGGACTCATAGTAGTCAAAACAAAATACACTTTTGTGAATGATAAGGATAAGAAAAATCTCAAAGATGCAGTTGTAAAACATATCCATAAGTGCAATAGAGCACCCGTAGAGTTACTTTAAATTGTTCTTGATGAATTAAAAAAATTGATTGAGGCTAGATGGACCTCAGCAGTATGAACATAAAAAAAAATCCTAGAGAAATATCCAATGGAGGTACAACCTAAGTTGAGCCATGTAAAATCTAAAGAAACATTTTAAGTTCACAAGAAGTAGTTTGGAGTGATTAGGAAAACAAGAATTCTTATTGAAGACATACAAAATTTGCATAATTAAATAGTTGAAATGTGGAGAAGAATTCTAAATACTAAGTAAGATAGATCAAAGTAGGATCAATACACACCTATTAAAGTATATGATACATTTAATATAGAATATGTTATTCAATATGTTCCTCAATAGGTACAAGATATTGAAGGACAAAGATTGGATCTCCCATCAACCAGTGGAACTAATGCTAAAGTTGTTGACATAATTAGTCAACAAGATGAATCCCCTAAGGTACATGAACAATTAGTGATACCTAAGAAGAAACAAGATAAGGTTGCATAAATCCAACAATAAATAATTTAGATAAAAATTAAAGAATAATACCATTTGAAATTAAAATTGAGTCTTAAAAAAAGTGCAGAGAAAAGGCGCAAATTGGTTTAGATATGAGCATAAGAAGGGGAAGAGGATTTAGGAGAAGAATATATCATTCCTACACTATAAGATATTTCTAATATAAATCCTAAGGAAAAGTTTGAGTACTCAAAAAAGGTAAAAATGAAATCCATGGACAAGGATAGAGTAGAGAAAAAGAAGGAAAGAATTTTAAGAAAAGATAGAAACATTTTAGCTAAATTAGTCCTTGATATAGCATAAAATGAAGAAGATTCAATAATTGATCAAATAAAAAATTTAATCAAAGAAATTCCAAATCAAGGTCTAGATTTGCAAAAAAAAATAATGACATTAGTGAGGAGAGTTTGGGGAATAAAATGATAGGAAAATTGATCGATAAAGTCACTACAGATGGGGAGAACCTAGAAATCCTAGTAAAGAACTCTAGATTAATATTGAATGAAGTTGGAAACCTATTCACCACTATATCAAATTTTTTTTTCCAGGGATCTAGAACAATAGGAAGGTGAAGAATGAAAATATAGCTAGAGAACCTAAGAGGTCATCTTCATCAAATTTCAAGTTCAAACAGTACATATAGTGGAGAGATAAAGAATATTATGCATAAATTGAGGCAACTATAGGTAGAATAAGATAATAGAATGATGCATGTAGTTGAGCTAAAATCCTATCCATCCTTTGCCATGTGGGTTATGCAAAAGAACATGAAGAAGATAGAAAAAATGCTTGCATTAAAAGACGCTAATTCTATGGATGATTTGGATGAGATAGCTACTAAATTGTATGAGTGGATTATTTCTCTAAGCCATTTGCAGAAGACATGGGAAACATATATGGAAGAAGAGAAGACAAACTCTAAGGTAATATTTGAGAAGTTGTAAATAAGTCTGATATATTGTTAAGAATTGCACCTTTGGCATTTTTTCAAAGGAGGAGAATAATGGATGATATGGGGAGAATAAGCTAAGGAAGAATAGGATAAAGGGGAGTAAACCTAGCATAGAAAGAGATAAGGATGTTAGAGGAAGTAATAAGTTAGAAAGAGGAATAAAAAAATTGGTTATTTAGATTAATGTATTTTTCCATCAATGCCAAAGGGGGGTATTTTTATCATTAATGATCAGTGAACCTAAGCCTATGATCAGTGACTATAGTAGAGTTTTAAATAGTATAAAGTACACACCTTCATAGCAGTTGAGGAACAAGGTGAAACATGGCATAGAATCATCTATGTAGCATATACATGACTATCCTATAGAATAGTGATAGCCACAACTTGATTGTTTAATTGGTGAAAAGAGTTTGGATTATCCCAAGTGTTAAGAAAAGAAAGAATACTAAAAGACAATTTTAAAGTTTGAGATCATTGAGTGGTTTAATATAAGTGATATTATTAGGAGATGTGATTGTAAAGATTATAAGTTAAGAGATAATGAGTTGGAATTATTTGGATCAATGTAAAGTATTAGGAAGTGTTGAAGCAATGCATTGGAGGAGTCCAAACACATTTTGACTATGTTGAGAAATGGATAGGAAGGATCTTGTTAAAGTTAAATTTGGTTAGGATAAATAATATTAAGACATTGAAATATATGAAATGATTAAGGTGTTTGATTAAGAAGGTTAAGTTTTGAATGAATGGCTAGGATTAAGAGGAATTTTTTTTGAAAATTTGTGTCTAACATAATGTTAGAATATATAGTCCACTGATATAACTTTTGGGGGGGTGAGGGGGGTGAATCAATTATCCAACTATTAGCACAATCATTTAATTTAAACAATATTAACCATATTAGTAATGTTAAGTAAAACCACAACAAGATACTCATACACAATTAACACCAAATATGTTAACTAGAGAAACCCTCAATTAGAGGGAAAACCTTGATGGGGATGGTACCCGCAAGCTGATGTACTAATATTAATATAAATTGTTAGAGGATAGACCCTTTTAGGAGTCTATTAAAAAATTTAGTACATATGAGCCCCTGTTTGGAGACTTTAAATCCCTGTTAGGAGTTGTGGAAGATAGTTGGACCCACTATCCAAAAAACTTCAAGGTTACGATCAAAGAACCCACTATCTGAATGATCTTTGTACAATTCCTTGTAGAATAATAGAACTAAAATATACTTCCTCTTTCGCTATCTTTTCAATTAGACTTCTACTCCTTTAGATCTCATATTGTGCATCCAATGTTCCCTTGGATCACTTACACACATTAAGTAAGCATTATGCTCCTTCTTGCATTGTACACTAATACTTCACATTCCACTTGATCCTCTCAAATCCAATTTCTTATTAAAAATAAGGAAAAAAACTTTCCTTTATATCGTATCTTGATAATAATTCCTTGAGTCGGCCTTGACACTTTCCTAATTAATTAAAATAAGATAATTAATTCACATTTAAAATAGTACTATTGGCTCACAATCTATACAAAACTTTACACATGTAAAACCATGTCTTGTGTACATGCTAGCATCATCATACAATGCCTTCTATCTCTGGCTGACTATGTATCAAATCATTATATCTTGTCTAAAAGATATAATGCAAATATTAGAAACTGCCAAATAGATGCACTATTTCTTCATTGCTTCTAGTAAATCTAGTGTAACTTCTATACAACATAAAATCTAACTTAGTCCTTTTAACCATGTCAACAGGACAACCTTATGAACATTTCCTCTACTACACATCATGTGAAACTTCCTTAGCTTCTATTCATACTAATATTACTAACTATTATTCTTCTAGTCTTAATAGAATTACTACTATGTTGACACCAATGAAAAATAGTCATGAATGCAAAATATCAATACTCTACAATGCTTAGGATACTCCCCCAATTTAGTATCATTAGCATTCATGCTAGCAAACTCCCTCTTTCGCATTGATGGCAACATAGATGAAAAATATCTAAGTTCCAAGAATACCAAACCATACTCTGTTGTTGTCATCTTCTCAAATCCTCTTCATCAATCTAAAATCTTTTGAAACACTATACTGATCTTCTTCTTTTAGAATTGACAAGAGTTTTTAATAGTAAATAACTTACAATACTTTGTGGTTGCATCTACACACTTATACTTCTGAATGTGCACTTACATTTGCTTTTGCACACTTGTATTTCCTTCTATATACTTACATGAATCTTTCTAAATCTCCCTAAAGAGATAACTCTCCCCCATTTCCATCTCAACATTTGCTTCTATTCCCATTCCTTATGTACATTCTCTCCCCCATTGACATCAATGTCAAAGGTGTTAATCATAATACCAATTATTATATACCAATTTCTAATAAGATGCTCAAATTATCAACCAACTCAAGTGTCCAAAGAAACTATTCAATATCAATTACCAAGAGTCCTTCATGACTTAGTACATATTAGATACTCCCTTATATAGGAAGCATCAGTATTTAGTCCAGTCTAACCATAGTGCTCTGTACTAGTAGACTAATCTACTCCTTTCATCATCTACTCTGAATTAGGTAGGGGCATAACCCCTAACATACCTCTTAGGTACTCAAAAGTATCTTTAGAAAAAGGCTTCACAAAGATATCTGCAATCTAATCTTTAGTGCTTACATACTCCAACCTTATTTCTTTCTTTGCTACCTTCTCTCTCAAAACATGATACTTAATGGATATGTGATTTGTCTTAGAATGCAATACCATATTCTTAGACATACTTATTGTACTTTTGTTATCACAATAAATGATAACATGTTTTGTAAACTCAATTCTAAAATCCTTTAACATTTGTTTCATCCACACAACTTGATTACATTTATTTTCTATTGCAACATACTCTACCCTAGTTGTACTTTGAGATATACAGTGATGTTTCTTGCTAAAGAAAGAAATGAATCTTCCTCCAAGAAAAAATCCTCCAACACTTGTGCTCTTTCTATCATCCATACTACCAACCCAATCTGCATCAATATATGTGCACAAGGTGAAATCACTTGATTTACCATACCAAATTCTATAATCAGATGTACCCTTCAAATATTTGAATATCTTTTTCACTAGTGCATAATGATATTCTTTTGGATCAGCTTGAAATCTTGCCACAATCCCAACTAAATTTTGTATATCTAGTCTAGTGTGAGTTAGATATTGCAATCCTCCAATCATAGATCTATACTTCTTCTACTCAATTGTAGGTTTTTCATCTTTACTAAATGACTTGTGATCAATTATCATGGGTGTACCAATAGGTTTGCAACTTTCTAAACCAAATCTTTTCATCAACTCTTTTAGATACTTATTTTGTGAAATAAATATCCCATCTTTGTTCTGCACAATCTACAATCATAGGAAAAAACTTCATTTCTCTTGTCATGCTCATTTCAAATTCATTTTTCCTCTGTTCAGCAAACTTATCACTTTCTTCATCATTTCCTCCAAATATTATGTCATCCAAAAATATTACAATGATAAATAAACCATCATCAATTTTTCTCAAATACAAATTATCATCTTTTGTATCTTTAATAAATCCATGCTTAGAAAAATACATATCCAACCTTGCATACTAGGTTCTAGGTGCTTGCTTCAGATCATACAATGCTTTCTTAAGTTTGGATACAAAAAATTTATCCTTTGTTAGAGGAAATCCATCAGGTTTGTTAATGTAGACTTCTTCTTCAATTTCTCCATTCAAAAAGGTTGACTTGATATCCATCTGATAAACCTTGAAATTCTTGCTTGCTGCATAAGCCAATAACATCCTTACTGCTTCCATTCTTACCACATGTGCATATGTCTCTTCATTCTCTATGACTTCTTGCTATGAGTAACCTTTGCAAACAAGTCTAGCTTTATTTCTCACAACCTTTCCTTTCTCATTCATCTCTAGGAACTACTTCCCATGTCTCCTTCTTCACAATCCAATCTAGTTCTTCTTTCATAGCTTGTATCTAGTGATCATCCTTACATGGCTCATCTATGCTCTTAGGTTCCACTTGAGAAATTACACATAATTCCTCATTCACTATGTTCCTTGTCATCACACCTTTATCCTTGCTCCCAATTATCTTCTCTAGAGGGTGACTCTTCATTATCTTTCTTCTGGAAGTAGGAGTTGACATCTCAACTCTTATCTCTTCTCTAGGTTCAAATCTTTGTTCTTCTCTATGCTTAATAGATACATCCTTCTACAAGTCATTGTTAGTCTAAAAAAGAATTCAACATTCTATCTAACAATTGTAGAATTATCCTCTTCTTCATTAGAATTATAGTCTACCACCTTCTCTTTCGTAACAAATTTTTCATCAATCCTTACATTTGCACACTCAACTATTGTCTTAGTTCTATAGTTGAAACATCTCTAACCTTTACTTTTAAAAGAGTAACCAAGAAACATACCTTCATCACTTCTAGGATCAAACTTACCAATATAATCATATATCTTTATGTAACACTTACTCGCAAATATTCTAAAATACTTGATTGATGGTAAGTGACTGAACTATAACTCACAAGGTGTCTTGCTCATACCTTTCTTGATCCATACTCTATTTAGAGTATATACTACAATGTTAATTATTTATCTCCAAAATGTCTTTCAGATGTCATTCTCAAATAACATCGCTCTTGTTGATTATGCTACTGACTTGTTCTTCTTTTAGTAATGCCATTTTGTTTAGGTGTTCTAGGTGAAGATAACTCTCTTTTGATTGCATTCTCTTCACAAAACATGTTGAACTCTCTAGAGGTGAACTCTCCTCCTCTATCTAATCTCAAACATTTAATCATAACATGGGATTCATTTTCAACTCAATTCTTAAATATATTGAATTTCTCAAAAGCTCCAGACTTCTCTTTAAGAAATTCTACCCACATCATCCTAGTGAAATCTTCAACAAAAATCATAAAGTACCTTTCACCATAGAATCCTCTAGTTCTTGTAGGACCACTCAGATCAATGTGAACAATCTCCAATTTATCTGTAGTAGAGAAATTCCTGGTAGGAAAAGACACTTTCCTCTACTTAGCCAAAATACATTACTTGTAGATACCATTAGTGGGCTTAAAAATCTAGGCATATCTCTCATTGCAAATGTACTGCTAATTTTTACAATATTATCAAAGTTTATATGATAGAACCTTCCATGTCATAGCCAACTACTGTCAACCTTTGCAACCAAACATGTTATTTCTATAGGATTCAACTAAAATACATTACCTTTGGATCTAGTTCTAGTACCAATTAGCTTACCATCTTTGTCTTCGATAATGCAAGTATTTTATATGAACTCCAATAGATATCCCTTGTCTACCAATTGTCAAACACTGCACAAATTATGTTTCAAATTGTCAAAAAATTAAATATCATCAGTGTTAGTTTTGCCATCAAGAGTAATAGATCCAATCTCTATAATATGATAGGTTGCCTTGTTACCAACTCTATCAATACCTCCATCATGATTTCTAAACTAGACAAATTTATTCATATCACCAATCATGTACTATGAACATCCACTATCAATTATCCAATCTAATTTCTTCTCAACTTGGGTAAGTAGAGCTCTCTCTTCTCTAATTTCTCTATTAAGGTTATCTTCCTTAATAGCCACAAATCCTAATTCGTCATCACATTCACTCTAATCATTTTCATCAGATTCTTCATCCTCATTAGCATATAAACAATTTATATCCTTATCTCTTCTAGGATTAAATTTCCCTCTAAACTTTTTCTCTCTTTTAGGACATTTAGATGCATAATGGCCATATTCATCACAATTCCAATACTTAAAGATTTTCTTACCATCTTTCTCTCTTCTTACTAGAAGGGTTATTCCTTCTTCAATCTTCTTGTCTTCTTTAGATATGCTACTACTAGAAAATTATTCTCTTCCACTTGTACTTCTTGACATATTAGGTTGAATGTTCATAGAACTGAAAGTTGTCTCTGTTGGCACTCAAAATTGCCTTCCCGATTTGAGTACCATTCCAAACTTTTTTAAAACCCTATGAGTGCATTTGTATGCATGTGTGCATGGCTATCCTTTTGAGTTCTAGGAGGTGTTTAATGTTTCTAACACTTTGTATTCAGTATATCCACTTGTCCCATGAAGATAACTTGTCATTTTGAATCATTCTATTAATTCTCGTTTTGAGCAATCTTTAAATCTACATTTTTGCCCATGTCAAATAGTGACAGGAGGCCTAGTTTTGCAATTAAATACCTCACACCTAGTAATGTTTCATGACTCAAGGCTTTGGGAATGTTTAGCATGCATATTAGAAAACCTATGCTTCTGATTTCAAGTTTTTTTGACATGTTTCAACTAGGTTTTGAATCCCTCAAAGTTGGTTGTTTATTGTTGTCATGCTGATATAAATTGTTCAAAATTTTGGGAGGCCATGTTTGATCAGTTATAGCTTTTATCCAATTGACTAAAATGATAAAATTCCTTTTGCATTGCATTCTAGACACTTTCAATTTTGAGCTTATGAAAAATCTATTTGATCAATTTTTAAATGTGATTCCATTGGCAATTTGTAAAGTTTTACTGGTGTCATAAAGTGCAGATTGATTCGTAGCCCTATTGAGATGTTATATCTTTGAACCCATGATAGGTGAGACCAAATGGATTATACTATTATGTTGCACTCTAAAAATTCTTCAAATATGCTATTTTTTAATTCTTGATGAATCCGTTTGCACACTTTTCCAGGTCCATTCCATTTGCAAAAATTACTTTTCTGCCAGTGTTCCCAATTCTACAAATCCAAGTAGCCCACTTGACTACTTGTCAAAAATGCCTTGTTATTTTTCATGAGCCCAAATCCTAGATTTATACTCTCCTTGTCACATTGAACTAACACCCTAGTTTTCATGACCCCAAGTGTTAGTTTGACCTATTTTCAAAGCCAAAACCAAAACCAAATGCAATTTATGGTTTTCTAACATGTTTGCTTGCAGACAATTTCATGAAGGCAACTTTGATAGTCAATATATTTTGACCCCAAAATATTCATGTGATGAGATTTGATAGGGTAAGGGATTGTTGAAAAAATAATTAGCATGTCAAATTTTAGAGCCTAGTTGTCAATTTTAGTCAAATTTTAAGGCCAATCAGAGGACCTCTTGGCAAGAAAATTATAGTTTACATTACCATGGTAAATTGAGTTTTATTCGATCAATTGATGGTAGATGTCAATCTAGTTCAAATCCAATCATTTTAGAAAGCCTATTTAGTGGATCTGACAAGTTAGGTGTTTGAGTTTGAAAAAAAAATTAGCTAAACCTACTCTAAGGCCTGACTAATTCCATCAGGTAGACAAGCTTTGCAAGCTGGAAATAAATGATGAGATTAATTATAATTTGTTAGATAGTTAAAGTGATAGATTTGATTTTCAAAGGCATCAACTTGAATGTATCATTGGTGATGCTCAAGGAAATGTATTTCTTAATCAATGTTCCTCTTTCCTATTATTCACTTATGGATTAGCTATTTTTCCTTATACTCTAGGTGATGGTCTAGTTGATTTACCCCATGCTCACTCGAAAATATGTGTTACACTTTAAATATTTGGGCCTTGAGATATTTTTTTAATGAGTGCTTATGTACACTTGATCCTTACATCTCAAATGGATCTTTGTTTGCTAGTATGGGTGCTAGTCCCAAGTCAAAGACTAAGTCAGCTAGCCATGGCTTTCAACCTCAGTCTGATGGGTCTCTAAACAAGCATCTCTTATACAACCAAGTGAGGGAGGTGTGGGGATATTCCCTAGTTACTTTGCCACCCCCAAAATATAAAAAAAGGTTGCACTAAGAATGGGAGAAAGTGAAGAGAAATTATGTGGAAGGTTGTGAGGAAGGACCTCAACCATTTTGAAATTGAGGAATCCTGAGCTATTCAACATATTGGCAGCATTAGGGAGTTTATTTGCAAAGATGTGCAGTAGCTAGCAGAGGAAGACCATTCCAAATTTATAGCTCATGTTTTTAGCAAAAAGAGGAAGAAATTAATAAAGGATATTAGCTTCTACCAGAGCCTTGATGCATCATCCCTGAAGAGTTGCACAAAACAAATTTCCCAGTGGCAAGAAGACTAGCAATGTGGCAGAGAGACCCTTCATGCTAGTTTTCCATATGTTGCTTCCATCAACATTTGATTAAGACAAAGTTGCAATTTTTTATGAAGACATAGATGGGAATTTCCATCCATTGAATGATTAATCACTAGATTTGGAGTAAGGAGGTCATTCCTAGGGAGCATACATAACATTAGTAAATTTTTAATGTCAAATGTTGAAGCAATATTTGTCAAAGTCCTTCTTAAGTTGACCCTTTTTCATTTGGAGGTGTTCCATAATGGTTTCAATCAAGCACTTCCCATGTCATGTGTATGCAAGACATTTTGAAATAGATGTTCTTTTGTGTAGATATGCAAAGGATGTGGAAAGGCATGAAAGAAAGTGAATTGTTATAAGATTTATGGGAATACTACAGGTGATATTTTGTCAAAAAATTCATTTGAGCTACCATCATTTGTTTCAAGAAATGCATCAAATGGCTTTGAGGCATTCCAAAAATTGAGGAATACTTATTTTTGATGTGGTTTGCCAAATTAGATTTTACAATTAAGGGGTTTTTGAAATGAGAAACAAAAATGCAAAGACTTACAAAAGCATTTTAAGCCTAGACTTGTGAAGGCGACTTTATCTATGTACTGGGCAAAGGAAAACCATGAAAAAGGTTTTATCCCACATTGAGTGAGTGGAGGAAGTTTCAAATGTTTAAATAACCAAACATTCTAATGCTAAGTGTCTTTCAGACACAAGCCTTTTCAAAGTAAAGGCAATCATGCTGGCGTAGGGCCCATGGATGGTTGGAGGGAACTATAGAGGTAATTTTGAATAGACATGTAAATCAAGATGATGTTGTGGATATTTTCAACCAACTATAAATTGACACATGGCATGTAGGTGGACAAAATACAAGTTAACATGTGGCAGAGGCTTCAAAGCTTAACATGGTTCCCAAGGTGATGACATGACAAGAATGACACATGGCATAATGTCACCAGTGACATGGTAGTCACTGATGAGGATAGCGATATAGGAACAAGATGCCACATGGTGGGGCCAGTGATGTGGAGATGATGATGCATCATGAATTACAAGGTGATGATAAAGTAGTGATGTGGATGAAGGTGCCATGTGTCATGATGTCCCTATATCATGATGACATGGAAAAGTGCTGATGAGGACATCAACACAGTGACACAATCACAATGAAACATGTAGAATCCAAGTGGTGATGTGGCAGTGAGAAAATCAAGTGCACCAAATCATACTTCATGATAGATCAGATAGATGTTGCTATGTCACCAAGGAAGGATGCATGTCAGTTAAGCATGGTGACATGGTGACCCAAATTAAAGGTTTCCATGTGGCAGAGGGCCTAGTTTGATGTGGTAGAACAAGGACCAATCTAAAGAAGTACTAATTGAATAAGTGATGGGCCAAGAATGAGTGAATTAGAATGTGACATGTGTCACAACATGGTCAAACCTAGTTTGATCCAGATGGAAAGTGACGAAAAAAAATCCAAAAATGCAAAATCAAATATTTTATCATTTTCCTTCAGAAAATCATGTATAGGTATGTTTTAAATAAATAGAGGTTATAACATATATTTTTGACCTTAGGAATTTTTTTATATATTTGCTAAAAGGCAGTCTTGAAGGTCATAATAGGAACCTAGTTTTCAATTTGATCCTATGGGCACTTCTAGTAAGAAAACATAAGACTATTATATATCATCAAAATTGTGAGAGAATGAACTTTTCATATTTGGAGTTTGTTTTTGCATATGAAGTAGTGTGTTGGAGTTATTCAGGGTTTTGTATCAGATGCTCATTTTTCAACCTAGTTTAGTTAGGGTAGTTCAAACTTGATTTTTGATAAAATAGTGAATTGGGTGAATGCCAGAGGTAGTAAGAATGCAATTAGTGATGGATTTTCTCACTTCCAAGTTAGTTTGATGATAGTATTATTGGTATTTTAGATGCCTATTTGATATTTTGGCAGAACAAGGATTTTCATCATTAAGGAAGAGATATTTCAAGTTTGTTACACAACAATGATGAGAATTGTATCAGATTTCAGTTGTATAAAGATGAGAGATGGTTTATAACATGAGGGAATGAAGATTCAAGTGGACACATGTCACTTATAGATTAGATCTAGGATTTCATTCCTTTCCTATATTTTTCTCTTTCTCATTCATTGTAAGGGTTCCAATTTTTTATACATTTCATTATTGTGCTACCATGTTGGTTACAATTGTTTTGTGACACCACAAGTTTGGATCCAAGACTGTATTTCCACATTCTTCAATATTCTCTCTTGTATGAATAGTAGTAGTTAAGCTAATATAGATATTTCTATCTATTTAATGATTTAGAAGTTATTCCTATACGTCTCAAATGTATAGTTTCAAAGAAATGAATACAATTAGAATGAATCTCCTTAGTTTTATTCTAATTCTCATCTCCTATCTCTATAATGTGCAATGTTGTGTGGTTTAGAGACAAATAACTTTGACCCTTTTGCATCTCCTTAAGGTTGTATGTCTTGTGTGCCAATTAATTTATTTTTTGCCCAAAACTTGGCCAATTTCATTAAGACCACTAACCTCTTCCAAAATCTTCTAATCCTTCTTTAATTTTGATTAAAGGCTAATCCCATCATTTCTTACCCCTAATCCCAACTCAAAATATTTAATTAAGATTAAATATTAATCCTCATGTTTATTAAAAAAGTTTTAATAAATATCTCCTCAACCCAAACCCTTGAAATAAATAAAACTTTATTTATTTCCTAAAAATCTAATTTATCCTCATCCTAAGAAGTTTTAGACTCTTCTAGAAAGTCTTCATCCTCATCCTTGGAAGTTCTAGACTATTCTAGAAAGTCTTTATCCTCATCCAAAATCTAGACTCTTCTAGAAGATGTCTTTAAACCTAATCCTAATCCCTTCCTAACCTTGTCACATTCCCTAAACATGGGTTAAGACTTACTAACCCAAGCCAAAGTTAACAAATATCTCCTCCTTCACTTACCCTCATTAAATGCCATCCACTTGCCTATCCCTAAGCTAATCCTAAACCATTCTAATCCATCCTCTAATCATTTGCACAATCATAAGCAAGCTTAAAACCTTCCTAATCAAGCCCAAGTCAAAATTCCTCTCATCTCCTTCAAAATATCCCAACCATAAAACTTTATGAAGCCCACTAGGCCATAAATGACTCTTCCAAGCCCTTTTATTGCTCTTACAAGCCATTATGAGGGTCTTTATGAAGATTTTATCCCTTGAGCCTCCTTTGTTGACTCATCCTTCCCCTTTCCTCAATCCTCTCACCCTGTGACATGTGTCACTCCCTGATTGGTTGTAAGGAAGCACAATCTATGTGCTTTCCTCTCATGCAATTTGAGCCCTCCATGAACTTTTCCCCATCCTTGCATCTTAGCCCTCAATCCCTCAAGCCTCTTGCCTATAAATTGGATCCTTCCCCTTTGCAAAATAACACAATCCATGAAGTAAAGTCATAATGCCATTTTAAGAAGCCATTTTACATCAAAACCATACACTCACACCCAAATTCCAACTCCATTTGAAGCCTTTTTTGAAGCATAAAGCTTGAGCATACATCCTATCTATTTAGACAAAGCTACTCAACAAGAGAGCTTTTCATTGAGAGAGCCGATTAATGGCTCACATTCTCAATTGAGAGCTCATCTTAGTCTATCTTGAAGTTTATGAACTTTGTTTAGTTTGTAGAATCTTTAGTTAAATTTGGTTTCTATTAGCATACTAACATTGCTCATATACATTTTGGCATGCCCGGTGGGACCCCGCATGGGTCATCTTCATTAGATTTTTTAGTCAAGTTTTGTATGTCATTTGCTAATTTTGGCTAATTTTTCTTGCTTTTTTGATTGGTAGGATTGTATAAATTGGTTTTGTAGGTCCACATGAGCATGAAAAAGACAAAGGAACTCATAATCTATCTCATAGTGTTTGCATATTTTTCAAGCTTATAGGTGGACAAAGAACTTGGAATTCTTCTTCTTCTTCTTGTCTATATTCTTCTTATTCCATCTACTTCTTCTTCTTCTTCTTGTGGGAGATCTTGGCCATTTTTCTTTTAAGGAAGCAAAATCATACACACTTCTTTTTAGTGCTTAAAATGAACCCCCAAATCATACTTAAATCCATTAAAAAATTAAAAATTTGCAAAAAAGAAAAAATCTTTTAACAAGTGAAACTAAACCAATCCAATCATTTGCATCCTTGCAACATCAAGGTTTTTGGATGCATTCATGCAAAGTTAGGAACACTTCATTTTTGGGAATTTAAAAAGAACTTCAAGTTTCCATTTCAAAAGGTTCAAAATCAACACTAAGTGCACACTAAAATCTAAATCAAACTCAAAGCATCAATCAAGGATAAAATGAACCTCATTTGCAAATATTTTAAAGTTCTTTTAAAAATATCATGAAAACTAAGAGTCCTAAATGGTTGCCAAAAATTTTCCTAAAAACTTTGTTATTTGTTCCAAACAAATTTCTTGTTGCAAAATCTTGAATGTTTCTTAGATTTTTCATGCATCAAAACAATCTAGGAATATCATTTTTGGGCTTAAAATATGCAAACTAGAACACAAAATCTTGAATGAAAACTAAAGTCCAAAGAGTCACTTTCACTTTTGAGTCCAAAAAAATATTGAATGATCTAAGGTTAAAACAAAGCACTTCAAAGTTCTTAAAACAACACACAAAATCTCAATCTTAAATGCTCAAAAGAAAAAACTTGAATGTTTAATCACTTGTCTCTGAATGCATGTTGCTAAAATCACTCTTGAGGGCCATGGATTAAAATCAAGTTTTTTTTTTTTTATGAATGCATGATTAAAACAACAAATCCAATCTTGAATGCCATAGATCAAATAATCATCTTTTGGGGCATAAAAAGAATCCACATTTTTGAAATCTTCTAAGTTATAAAAACTAATAAAGACGCTTTGAGTAAATTTGTAGTTGTACTCACCCTCTTCAATCACCCATCAATTTAACCATTGGTTGCAATCTCAGCGCCATCTATGGGGATGGGTCTACCTAAGAGGGTTTTAAGTGCTCCACAAAGATCAAACTCCACTCACTTGGGTCTTTAGTGGTTTTTCTAAGTTATAAAATTCTTTGAATGTGCATTAATCTTGCTCACAGTTCATTTGGGCATAAAAATTGGACAAATCTTGATGTGGAGGGCCTTCGGGCATGCGCTTGGCAATCGAGTTTCACACATCTTTGTTTTGGGATTTAAAAAAACTCACACTCAATCTTGAATGCCTAACAATCAATGAACATTGCATGGTTTGGACGTAGTTTCAATGACACTCGCATTTCTTATGTTGACGATCTCTCAACTTTCATTATGCTGACGATGCTGTCAAATTGGAATGAACATTGTATGCCATAATCACAAGTGTCTTCAATCATAGCTTACAAAATCTAAATCATCAATTGGAATAAAAGCGTGTCTTTTAAACCCCAAGATCATGTATGTGGTCTTGTTTTACACTTTTTAGGAGGCCTGCTTGAGGATTTCATCACCCCTTGGGATGACGTCAACTCCAGCATTCTGATGAAGTTTAAAAATCAAGAGGTGAATCCAAAGACACCTCTCTTGGAATCAAGATTTTTTCACTCGGGCTAAGCCTCAAGGAACTTTATACCCTTGAGAAGTGAAAGAGGAGAAGTGGGTTATCGCTCCTCTCAGCTGTGTGACATCTTTTTGGTTGCATCTATGGATTTGGGCCTCATGTACCTTGCGTATATCAAGGAGTCCCTAGCTATAACAAATTTCATCCTTGCAGAAAGTTTTCTAGGATGTTGGTGTGTTTGACGTGCTTGCTCCAAAAAGAATTTTGCTTGTTTGTTCATAGCTTTTGAATGAATCTTTGCCAACTTTGGTCAAAATCCCAAAAAAGCAGAAATCTCCCAGCTCAAGGCATACTTAGCGTAGTCACTACCTCATCAGAAAATCATCCAAGCTCCCCCGCTGCAACCGAATCTATCTAGTTCCTTGCTTTAGAACAATCCCAAATCCAAAGTCTCTCCAAATCATCTCCCCCAGCCAGCTAGCAACCGAATCCAAAATCACACCCAAGCCTTTAGAGAGTTGTTGTCATTCTGCTAGAATTTTCTATCCAATCAATCTGACCAATCCACCAGCCTCACCAAGGTTATCCCTTTAATAGAGCTTTGTCTAGGGTAATCTAGCTTTGTCACTTGTTATCCCTCATCACCTTGAGCTAAAGGTTGGGATCCACAAGTGGTCAATCTCATGTCATGGCCATAGGATCATAAGTCTATCCTTAAGTTGACACAATCTCCACCAATCCAGCGCATAGGAAAGCAAAACTCACTTTTTGACAGCATGCCCTTGAAGTCTTCCATCCACAGGAAAGCCAAAAATCTCTAGCCAATCCTACTTAGGTCTGTCATACAGCTTTCACTCTCCCTAGGAAATCCTTCATCAGCCAATCCAAAATCTACGCTTAATCCAAATCCAACCATGAGCTTCCGTGTTCATCCATATGCAAGACCCCATCCCCATCTGACTCATCATCAAAACATGAAATCCCAAACCTATCATGATGTGCTCGGTTGTATTGTCCTTGATCCTGCCACCTTCTATTCCAATGATGATGAAAATCTTGTTGACTATGACGAGTATATTGAAAGCCTTAGAAACATTCCCCCAAGCATCCCACAAAATCCATGCATTCTTCCAAACTATCTAGTCATGTCATCCGATATCCTAGCTTCTCCTCCATCACCCAATCAACCAAGCTTCCAACCTTCCACCCCATCACACTAGCTATTCCTATCAATCCACCTCCACCTCTAACACATGAGTCTCCAAGAAATCTCCTAGAGGAAATACAAGAAAAGTCACCTCCAGCAGTCGATAAGCCATTTCATCTAATCCAACCATGTGAAGTATTCAATAATGAAGCTTTCCCATCTATAATATCACCTCCATCTCCCATAGCTATCATCCCCATACCATCCATCAAATTGCTTAAAATCCTTCCACTTCCCGCAAGCATCAAAATCCCACCATCTATCAAAACCCTCCAAATCCTATCCACATCACCTCCAAGCATTTCCTAAATCTCCCATAATGACCCTTATGCATCCATCTTCTACTCAACCATCTCCACTACTGAATCTCCCATCTATCCATCCACTGCCTTTGAAGAGTCCATCCCTTCACCTCCTATCGTACCATCCACTCCAAATCAATCCTATCAAGATCTTGCCCAAAAGCATGTTGACATCCCCCAAAGCATAAATGAAGATATCATCATACCATGTCTTCCATCCATAGTGTAGTCACTATCCCCTCCATCTCCAAAACCTCAAGCCATACCTCCTCTACTACAGGATATCTTTTCATCCCATCAACTAAATCAAGATCCTATCCTACCATCTCCTCCACTCCATGCTTCCATCTTACCACCTATCCAAGCTATTTCACCATCTATAATATACCCTCTTGGTTCACTTACATTCATCCATAGTGGCCTCCTCTTAGCAGAAGAATTAAGAATAGTATCTCCCTATTGTAGTACATCTGATAAAGCACTTCCACCATTTTCTAAAAGCAAAATTTATCCTCAGCTAGTTCAAATTCTCAATCGATGGCATTATCAAGGTCAAGGTTTAGGACCAAGAGCAAGGAATCAGAAAGCCTATTATTGCACAAAAAAATCTAGGATTTCATGGTCTTGGATATGTATCCAAAGGCTCACCATCTAAAGGTGTTGGTACACCACACCCCCAAACCAAGCTTATCTCCAAACCCCCCATGCCAACCTCCCATCACTCCTTCAATAAATCTTATGTCATCCCCCCTCCACCATCTTTGCAAACTAAAACAACCTACCATATCCCCTCTTCATCCGCTAAATCCATTTTGGGTCCCTATGTCCCAAAATCTACCATCCTCCATCCTCCTATCAGCCATCATTCAAATCCTATTCCCTCCATTCCTATGCAAGATCAGCAAAGGCACATATCGAGGCACATCATCCATCATCATCCTCCGACACGCTCTCCCATATCCTCTCCATCTCACAAAGCTTCTCCTAACCATCTTCCCAAAGCTTACCACAGCAATGTAAATGCCAACTTCAAAATACATAAGGCTAAAAATCCACATCCTAGGCAATCATATGTCTATTCTAAAAGACATACTCCAAAAAGGAAAAATCCAATCAAAGAATGCAAAATAATGCAAACGCCTATGAAAAGAAAAACCAAAACTATGTGGATCCCAAAGAAAAAAGTTAAAATCAAATGCATAATGGCATCCACCATTGCTAATCCCACATCTAGTGACTCATGTCCCCCATCTCCTAACTCCATCTTGGGTGCCTATATCACCAAGCACGCTTCCACAAATCCTCCATAACGCTCGCATCTACCATCTATCCCCCATATGCTCTTTTCACACCCATCCCAACATGTGCCAATGTTGCTCTTGCAAGCATCCCCATCTCATGCTCCTTTCCAACCTTTTCATCCCTCCATCTCCTACCATCAATCCCATCTAATCTGATCTATTGCATAAATCACACATCTGGTGTACCAATAGCTAGCAACAAAATTGAACATTCCAACAGCCAGTGAAAAATCCCAAAAAAGCCAAAATAGCTGAAGAAAGCCAAAATCATTCTAGCTAAGTCCAAAGTCAAAAAGTCAAAAAAAATAATAAAGAAAAATAAAGCATCCACTAGTGAAAACTTGGCAATTCAAGCACCTTGGACAAGTACCATGATGAAAACTTGGCAAACAAGCATCATGCGTAATTCTGCCATCCCCAGCTTAGCCTATCACCCTCATGCTTTTGGTCATCTCTTGACATCCAACTCCATCTTCCAATCTATCCACCTATCCTCCACCCTCCACCTTCCATCTCACACCATCCACTTATCTCCTATAGCTTCAACCAACCATCCCAACTATCATCCATCTGCCTAGCCCCTTCAGCTTTTTCCATCCTAGCTTCAATCCTATCACATCCATCATAAGACCTCCATCTACATGTTATCTTCTGATTGGGGGCACTATATTCCTTGGAGATCTTGTCTTGTCCATCCTCCCTTGTCATTGGTATCTAGCTCTAGGCTATCCTCATGCAAACCCAATGTCATCTCTTTATATCCATCATAATTCTAGCTATCTACCATCCTATCCAGCCATCGCATCCTGCTCCTCTAGCTATCCTTGGTCACAAAATCTCTCATCATCATTGGATGCATCCTGCCAAATCCATATCTTTTGCTATCACCCCACCCTTAGCTTTTGCATCTTGCACAACATCAAACCATCTTGCTATCCTATCATCCTGAGATTTTTCCTATTTGTAACTATCTTGGTCAGCTTTAGCTTGTAAATATCTTGGTCCATCAGCTTGTACATCCTCTTTAGCTTAGTACCATTGTATCTATCTAGATTTTGTGTGAGTTCCTCCTTGATTAGCATCTTGCACACATCGTACATCTTGGTTAGCTATTCCAATGCATCCTTTAGCTAGATCTCTTATCACCAAAGTGTTATCCTTCTTAGTTCAGCATGCCAGACACATCACTCACCCAGATCCATCGGCTTAGGTGCTCGATAGATCCTTGTAGGATATAGCTTTGCTCATGTCTAATCTTGGTCTGTTAGTACCTTGTCCTACCCATCTCGTTGGCAAATGGTTCTCTTTTGGATTTTCGCTTTCTTTTGATTTGGAATCTTCCCTTTTGGGTCTTGAATTATCTTTTCCAAGCAATCTTTTTGTTCCCTCCTCAAGGTTTCCATGATCTTCCATATCATGGTATGATACGAATGGGGCACTCTGAGTGTACAGTTTTGATCAAGTCTTTCATTTGTTTCTTTTTTGCTTGTGGGTTACCAAGTGTCAGTTCCACACTGTTTCCCCCGAGTTTCATGTGTGATGCAAGGGCAATCCTTGTGTGTTTGTTTCGAATCAGTCTATCAGTCCTTTGGATGGCTGGTGACATGGTCTTGATGTTCTTGGTAACCTTGGAAATTAACCAATAGTCCTATAGCAAATCTAGTGCTCAACTACATGGTGGTACTTCTCTTTGAAGTATCCCCCTACTCAAAAAAGCTTGAATGGTTTTATTTCATCTCCATTATCCCCCATCCATATCCAGCATCCGTCTCTCCTACCCCAGCTTATGCATTAGTATCTCTTTGAATCACTCCTCACCTTTAGCTTTAGGGATCCACAATCCTAGTCTTAGGGATCCACCAATCCAAATCAATCCACCAAGTCTCATCTTTCGAGATCCACAATCCTAGTCCTAGGGATCTCTGAAACCCATATTCCGCCAATCTGACTCTTTGAAATCATGTTGCATTAGCTTTTTAATCCCCTCATCCATCTCCCCATACTGAATTCCTTTTATAGTGCTCTGCTCCTTCATCCTCTGCAATCCCTGAGAACTTAAGCTTGCTTTCTCTTGTGCCTCTAATTCTCCCTTTATCATTCTCCCGTAGTGAGAGTTTGAGCTAACTAAACCTCTTCTCTTCAGCCACTCTTCGTCCTCCCACCCACCAA
This sequence comes from Cupressus sempervirens, assembly GCA_028749045.1. Classification (NCBI taxonomy): domain Eukaryota; kingdom Viridiplantae; phylum Streptophyta; class Pinopsida; order Cupressales; family Cupressaceae; genus Cupressus; species Cupressus sempervirens. The sequence continues at coordinate 889,341,906 of CM053792.1, read as the reverse complement.
GATTCTTGTACATTTCAAGAAGTTGTCGAACCTCACTTTCTCTCCCCACCACCTTCTTGAGGGGGCATCTCGCAGTCCATTCTCTCCTCTTCTGCTCTAGCCTTGGGCATCTTATTTTCTTATCTTTGATGCCATGCCACTTGCGGCATCACATCAAAGAGGGGCAAAATGTAGACACCTAAAATACTTTGGAAAATAAAATACTTTTACTTTTTGAAAAAAGTCCTTGATGACATCATCATTTATTATTTAATTTATTTATTTATTTTTATGTCATTAAATCCCTTGATCTTAATTAAAAATATTTAATTAATGAATCCCTCCCAAAAATGTTTAAATCTTATTTAAACATTATTTCCTTATTTATTAATTATTTAATTAATAAATTGACCAAAAAACCCAAAATAAATTAAAAATTTATTTTTTGCCCAAAACTTGGCCAATTTCCTTAAGACCACTAACCTCTTCCAAAATCTTCTAATCCTTCTTTAATTTTGATTAAAGGCTAATCCCATCATTTCCTACCCCTAATCCCAACTCAAAATATTTAATTAAGATTAAATATTAATCCTCATGTTTATTAAAAAAGTTTTAATAAATATCTCCTCACCCCAAACCTTTGAAATAAATAAAACTTTATTTATTTCCTAAAAATCTAATTTATCCTCATTCTAAGAAGTTCTAGACTCTTCTAGAAAGTCTTCATCCTCATCCTAGGAAGTTCTAGACTATTCTAGAAAGTCTTTATGCTCATCCAAATTTTAGACTCTTCTAGAAGATGTCTTTAAACCTAATCCTAATCCCCTCCTAACCTTGTCACATTCCCTAAACATGGGTTAAGACTTACTAACCCAAGCCAAAGTTAACAAATATCTCCTCCTTCACCCACCCTCATTAAATGCCATCCACTTGCCTATCCCTAAGCTAATCCTAAACCATCCTAATCCATCCTCTAATCATTTGCACAATCCTAAGCAAGCTTAAAACCTTCCTAATCAAGCCCAAGTCAAAATTCCTCTCATGTCCTTCAAAATATCCCAACCATAAAACTTTATGAAGCCCACTAGGCCATAAATGACTCTTCCAAGCCCTTTTATTTCTCTTACAAACCATTATGAGGGTCTTTATGAAGATTTTATCCTTTGAGCCTCCTTTTTTGACTCATCCTTCCCCTTTCCTCCATCCTCTCACCCTATGACATGTGTCACTCCTTGATTGGTTGTAAGGAAGCACAATCCATGTGCTCTCCTCTCATGCAATCTGAGCCCTCCATGAGCTTTCTCCCATCCTTGCATCTTAGCCCTCAATATCTCAAGCCTCTTGCCTATAAATTGGATCCTTCCCCTTTGCAAAATAACACAATCCATGAAGTAAAGTCATAATGCCATTTTAAGAAGCCATTTTACATCAAAACCATACACTCACACCCAAATTCCAACTCCATTTGAAGCCCTTTTTGAAGCATAAAGCTTGAGCATACATCCTATCTATTTAGACAAAGCTACTCAACAAGAGAGCTTCTTATTGAGAGAGCCCATTAATGGCTCATATTCTCAATTGAGAGCTCATCTTAGTCTATCTTGAAGTTTATGAATTTTGTTTAGTTTGTAGAAGCTTTAGTTAAATTTGGTTCCTATTAGCATACTAACATTGCTCATATACAACTATGACCTAGGCTCTTTGTTCAAAGATCATAAAACATTACAACTCACTGAGAATGGAGACAAGATTTAAATTGAAACTAAATCCTTTTTGTCCTTTGTATTGATTTCCTTGAAATAATACATGAAAATGCATGAAATTAATTCACAAATCACCTAATAAACTAGAATGTACAATAACATATGTTGTCATACAAGAGAGAAAATGGCAGGAATGAGAAACTGATGGGATGGGAAGGGGGTATCACAGCCAAAGCATAGCTTCATGGTCTGGAACCAGCACATCCCAGGTCTTCCATCTAGAATTCATCAATTCTAGGGCTAGTCCTACTAACTATCTTCATACCAGAGAAACTTTCCAAAATTCCAACCCCTGCAAAAGAGAAGAAGAAAGAAATAAATATCAAAAGGGCAATTCTCAGATTGAATGTACCACTGAAAAGTGTCCCCTCTGAATTCCTTCCTAAAAAGATCAAAAATCTTCTCTCTTCCTTCTCTCTATAACTGAAAATCAAATCCCCATGATTTTGGCTCTTAGAAGCATAAAGAATATCAGATATTTGATGATGAGAATGTAACTAATTTCTGATGTTAAAATGAGTCGCCAGGTAAAAGTAAAAATCAATTCAATATGACTTCAAGAAGCCAATAAAACATTTCAAAACTGATTTTCTTCATTTTTAGGCTTCAAAATATCCTCAAAACTACCCTGCAACCAACTCTGACTCTTCATGATCAAATCTGCTCATACCACTGAGAAAGCCCTAGGGATTAAAAAATGGCTTATAGCTCGAGCTAGTGAGTACTTGTGTACAAACTAACTTCATATTCAAAAAAATTAGATCTTCTTGGTTTTGATAGTATATTGGAGTGCATATCTAGCCTTTTGGAAATGCCTAGAATCTCAATTTGAAAAATGGTCCCTTGGTAGAACACAGGTTTGCAACCTATTGAATTTTAAATTTTTGAAAAATTTAAAATGTCCTAAGGTTGAAACTATATAAAATTAACCTTTCTGACTTTAAAAGATCACAAAGCTTGAAGATAAATAATAAAAAATATGATTTCTTATTATTTTCACATTTCATTTCTCTTCACCCTTCAGAATTTGAGGTCAACTAGGCTTGGCCAAGCATCACATGGAGCTTGGTGATTGGTCAACATGTGCCACCTCATTTCCACATCACCAACTATTCTGAGTGCACTGAAATGCCACATGGTACTCTAGGATTAGTCCACCTCTACTCTAGTCACCACATCACCATCTACTCTGGGCCCAGTGACACGTGGCAAAATCCTGCTTTCTCAAATTTTTTAACTAATGTGCATCTTATTTTTGTGGGGAAGCACCATCTGTTAGATCATGACACATGTCACAATTTGAGCACCTCCTATCTCAATGTGCTCCTGATTGCCAACTGGGACCCATCACCATGCGAGCTACCATGTGGTACTATTCTATTGGCCACTTGATTTCTTATCCACCCGTTATGTCAGCACCACTTCACCATCAATTTTGGCCCTACTACCACTTGGTGATAGCCCACTTTCTTGCATTATTTAACCTAGGCACAACTTGATAATGTGGGCAAGCGGGCACCCACAGATCAATCCATGTATCTTCATCTCACGCAATCTTCCCTTTTGCACCAGGTCATTGTCCTCACAATTCTATCCAAAATTTGACTTATGTCTCACTGACATCATCCTCAACTGTTCATCAGGTCGACAATGAGCCCCACCACACTTGAGCACTACCTTTAGTAGGTGGTGTCCTTAAGACATTATAAAGTTTGAGTTGAAAATTATTTAAACATCTAAAAGGATCACTATGACATGAATATGGGATAATAGTTAACCTTTTTCTTTTTAAAAAAAAATGCAGGCCTCTCCTTTTTTGCTACCTCTTTCTATGACTACATGATCTTCTAATTATTCTTGGTAGCTCTTTTAAGCGTGATATTCCTATTTTATTGCCATGAATCCTTAGTGTGGGTTTCTTTTATACAATGTGTTGAATCTTGCAATTCCCATGATTTTGTGTTGAGAATGCTTTGGTTTTGTGTGATGTGGACTCCTCTATTTTATGCTTACTCATCTCAAACATTGTGAGCTCCTCATCAACATGAGCTCTTGTTGTGAGAGGCCTCCCTCAAGCCATTGCTTCATCATGCTTTCTTCTAAACATGGCATCTTACTCTCCAAACGTGGATCTCCTTTCATGTTTTTTGGGTGGGTTCTCTCCATTGCTAGGCATGAACAACTTTTTTATGTAGGCAACTTCCTCTGTTAAAAACATCTCCATGCAAATTTTACCTTGCTTGCAGTGGCTACTCTCCTTTATACGTGGAGTGCTAGTTGTTGGTTTAATTTCATTACTAATTTAGCATCATCTTGTATCTTTTAATCTCCCTGCTGCTTTTTATGCATGGATTTGTTGTGTCTATATTTGTATGGGTCTTCTCTACCCATTTTTTTCTGTGTGAGTGCTCTTCCCAAAATGGCTTCCACTTAATCTCCATCTCCCACTCTTTTCAAGCAACAGCCTGCTCTTTTCTTTAGCATTGTGGGGTCTCCTCCCCTGTTCTATTGTTGTTTGATATGGGTTTGTTGGTTTCCATGCATTTTAATGGTGTCTCCCTTTTTAAATTGCTACCTTCTAAATATTAGGAAAATTGTTGTGTCTTTCCCATCCATCTAATTGAGCCATTGAACTAGTAGTCTTCATTTGGCACTAGAAAACTATGTTAAACATATGCCTTTGAACTATACCCCCTCCACAAATGCAAAATTTCCTCTCATGTAGCGTGGATGATCATTTAATGTTGTGGAGATCCCTTGCAATCTGTAGGCCTTCATGATGTGGGGAGAAGTCACAAGCCACATGTGCTGGTGAGCTTGTTCCATTGGTTTTCTACTAGTAGTGAAAGCTCTCCAGTATGCCAATTACAAATTCTCTGACTTGATATCCTAGAGTTTAACATGCTTTCATAGCAATGTATATCAAAACCTTAACAAGAGATGCAATGTAACTTACTGATTTCCTTTTCTATGGTTGTTGAAGCTAGTTCTTGTATAGAACTTTTTAAAACAACAAAAAAAATTCTATTTTTCTTTCTTTCAAGACACACAGGAGGAAACTTGGAAGCACTAGGTGAGGACACCTTATGATTTTTAGCAACCTCTTCCATTTTCTTTTTCTTTTTTTCCAAATCTCCATTTTAAAAAATTCAAGACTTCATTTGTATCATTATCTTTATTAGTCTGATAGAATTAGTCAAACCCCAAGGTGGGTCCGGCTAAAAAAAAAAAATCAGTTCTAGACAACTGAAACCTCAAACTAGCCCATCAACCTTTTAATATCCATTGGAATTAATTTCAAGCGTTAATTTGATCATTAAAAACTTATTTACCCACTTTTTGCAAACTGTGAATTTGGTGCCAGAAGGTCCGTTGACTAGCCTTAAAAAATGACTAAATCACCTTACAACTGGCACATTGAATCTTTTTTCTACATACTTGCATCCCACCAAATCTCGTCCCATGAAAAATTCGAGGCCAAAAATATTTGCTGTTAAAGTTGACCTCTTAGAATTACCTACAAACAAACCCGTCAGACAACTATAAATTGATTTTGGATTTGGCTTGAAAAACTAGGCAAATTGACACCTAGGGAGATGAAAACTAGGACACTCATTCTCTATCATGAGGACATTATGGATTTTCAATTTGGGCTCATGAAAAATAACTAGGCGCAAATGGCAAGCAATCAAAGTGAGCTACTTGGATTGGTTGACTGGAAAGAATGACAAGAAATCAATTTTTGCAAATGGAAATGACCTGAAAAAGTGTTCAAATGGATTTGTCATGACTTATAAACTAACACACTTGGAGTACTTTTGAAGGAAAACACAATGTTACAATCCATTTGATCTTACCAATCATAGATATCAAGTTATGACATCATGAACTGGGGTTCCGACAAATCTGCAAATGCTAACACCAGTTAACAAGTTATAAATTGCATTTGGAATCACTTTCAAAATTGATCAAAGAAATTTGTTAAGACTTAAAAATTGCAATGTAGGAAGTCTCTGACATCTATAATGCAATGCAAAAGGAATTTTAGAATTTTGGTCAACTAGTCAAAAGTTATAGCTTGTCAAATAGGGCTTCCCAAAATTATGTGCAATATGCAATTAAATGACCAACTTTGAGGGATTCAAAACCTAGGCAAACAGATTCAAAACGACTCAAAATTTGAAACATAGGCTTTTAGGTATGGACACTAAAAAATCTCAAAGTGGCAGGTCATTACACAATTCTAGGTTAAAGATATTCAAATGCAAACATAGCCTCCTGTCATTGTTTGACACTTAAGGTAAAATGCAAAAATGACATTGGCTCAAAACAAGACTTTGCCAAACAGCTCAGAATGATGTTTTAACTTCATGGAATAGGTGGATGGGATAAATGGAAGGTGTTAGAAACATTGGACACCTCTTAGGGCTCAAACTAATATCCAAGTACATATGCATTTATGGGGCTTTCAAAAAGCTCAATTTCTCAAAAAAATTAAAATGTGACTAAAAATGAAGCATGCAATTTTTAGTCCCAACAATGGCTCTATCTGGGGATGCATGCCCCTTGCGAGAATGGAAAGATTTTAGATCTCTAGGAGAAGCAGACCACACACCTAAACTTCAGAAACTCTCTTGAACAGCTTTATTGAAAACAAGAAACTACTCTACTTATGTACACACGATGGCCCTAGGCCACCGAAAAGTTTTAGAACTTCTTACCTCTATCATACACTTGATTTTCATTTACATTCTCCTAAGGCAAACTGAATTTATCTTTCTCAATTTTACCAATTAGATTAACATCTTGAATCACATCACTTGGCAAAATGAAATATCTTTCTTCATTCTCATAGTGCATATACAAATCAAGGACTATTCCATCATCATGCTTAGTATGAGAAAAAACATCAACATGCTCATGACTACACAAACTAAACTAAGAATCAAAATCCAAAAATGATTCATGCATGCTGATTGGAAATACAAAAACTTCATAATCTACATCATTCACCAAGTTGCAAACACCAAAAACTTGCAACTCACCTTGTGTCTCTGACTGCAAAGAGTATTTGGAATCTGATTGTTGCCTACTTGTAGTCATATCATTCACTAAATCAGATTCATCTTTCACTAAAACCTCTTCACATTCTTCAACCAACTGATTAGTTACCAAGCATGAAAACTCATTTTGAAAGTGATGATCTACATTATGCTGATCACAATCATTTTCTTCATGTAATTGAAAGTCAGAATACACCTTAAACTTATCTTCACAAGACTTATCAGCATATAAAGAAAATCCATAATCTTATTGACAACCTTCACTATTTTCCTCTTGATCACATGAAATATCAAAACTTATTGTAGTATAACCAGCATGAAAAGAATCTGAAATAGCATTAAACTTCCCTTCATTAACATTCTCTACATCTAGCAAATCGTAATGTGCAAAAACATTTGAGGTTTTGTTATATACACCTACAAAGTCTAACAAAGATTGTTTAGAATCTACCTCTTTTTCCACATCAAACTTTGGGGAATTGATTTGATCAAATGAGAAAGTATTATGGGAGAAAATATGAAGATCCTTAGAAATACTTACATGCTTTTCAAACTCATGAGCCAACAATTTTGAGATTTCATCGGAGCTCAAAAAGATTGCCTCACAAATCTTCTCTTGGCTATGGTTATCATCTGGATAACATGAAGGACTTACAACAGTAGGATCCTTAGTGTAACAATATGGAAAATCAACATTATTACAACATTCTTTCTTATCGTGGAAATCACTAGATCTACTGTTGTTACAACTTTCTTCAACTTCATATGTACTGTAACAAAATTTATCTTCTCTTTTATATCCATCTTTTTCATGCTGATTGCTATTACTTGATTCATTAACATTTGAATCCACCTCTTCACATTTGGAAGACAGATTATCTTGCTCTACAGACTCATTTAATTCATTACTACCTTGACTTTCAGCACACTCATTATCATCAAGAGACATAACATGAAATCTGTAATCATCATCTTCCATCTCCTGAATGAATCTTTCAATTTGTAAAAACCTTTGTAATCTTATAGGTGCTAGCCAATTAACTAATTACTAATTTAAGCCTTAAATAACATTGTTTGGCACTTAAACCTTGAGTACTTCCTACCTAAATTCTCATAAGATTGACAATCCTTTTGTAGACCATTGTATTCAACATAGCAATGTTATTATTTATAGTTTCTAAACTCTCAAAATTTGGCAACCTAATCTCAGATCTAAGATCTGACTCCATTATAAAGTAAAACTTCTACCTCTTCTTTTTAGTGCTGAAAATCACTTAATGGAGGTAACCACTTTTAACAACTTTTGACTTCCATTCAAAGAAAACATGAAAACCAAAATACCTCAAGTGCTGATGCTAAACCTCGATCTATTGATTTGGCATAAGTGCAAGACTGAAAATCCTTTACACCACTGATCAAACTTTGTAGAGCCACCACCTCCTTTCAAGAGGATAAAGAGATCACTACTATGATTCACTTTTTACACTTCAATTTCTTATAACAGTAGATTGCAAACAACACCTTAAAACTTATCAAGAATTTAAACTTCCTTTCCAAGATCTATCAATAGTTTCAGATCTGCCCATACAACTAAAAATCCTTCAAAATTTTGCAATGAAATCAACTAGGAACAAACTGGTACAGAGATTTGAGAGTCGTCACTCACACTTGGTGAGAAATAAAACATAATTTATTGCTTGACAAATCTAAACTAGACCTTCAATGTAGGAGAAATTTGCAGATCATTATCATCTTGAAAAGAAAATACACTCTATAAATCGATTCTTGACTTTGAAACTTTCTCAATAGCATTTGCAAACTAAACTAATTGAAGATAGACCTATAATAGTCATAGCACACAATTTTCATCAAATTTCACAACATACTGCTATCCATGAATAAAGCTCAACTAGGTTGCATGATATTTGAGTAAGAAAACTAGAATACACATTAGATAACCTACTGCTGCAACTTTTTTTATGCACTTCTTCTGCTATATCGAATCTCTTCTTTTAAATTCTTAAGGTTTGTCTACCATTTAGATTCAATACATTCCCTAGCAGAGTCACCATTTTGTTGGTGTTGGAAAACACTAGGGGGTTTTCAATTATCCCACTAAGAAAGTAACACATCTAGGGGTAGCTAACTCCCATTTTCAACATGCCATTTCTGACAACAAGCCAACTATAATGCATGACCCTTCTTATACTTTAGGCTCTGCTAAACCTAGGCGGGTAGACCTCAGATTCAAATGATACTGTACCAGTGCAAAAACATATGCCTGAATCTATTAAGTAGATGAAAACCCTTATATCTCCTAATAACTCATGAAATGACACAGATCTATGGTAGCAGATCTAGAATATTCACAAGCTGAGTGAGGGTATAACATTTAGGTCTTTTAACATTAAATGTAAAGATGATTTGAATTTGATTTGATTTTATGTGGGTGGGAGAAAGTGGATGAAAACCAAGTATGAACAACAACTTAATGACCCTATATCTAATTAGTGCCTGGTCCATTAGGAAAATTCATGAATCTCCCTCATGCATTTTAGATATTTGATACTTATTTATATATTCAGGTATATGATCTATCTATTTATGTTGTAAATAGACATCAATGTTCAACTTAAATCTCATTCTTACCTAATATCCTTCTCAATAAATCTACAACCCTGTTGAATCTATGAAGCATTTACATAATTCCTTGAATTACAAGAAACAATGAAACAACATACAACCTTAAGGGACTGCAACTATGACCTAGGCTCTTTGTTCAAAGATCATAAAATATTACAACTCACTGAGAATGGAGACAAGATTTAAACTGAAATTAAACCCTTGTCCTTTGTATTGATTTCCTTGAAATAATACATGAAAATGCATGAAATTAATTCACAAATGACCTAATAAAATAGACTGTACAATAACATGGGTTTTCATACAAGAGAGAAAATGGCGGGACTAAGAAACTGATGGGATGAGAAGGGGTTATCACAGCCAAAGCATAGCTTCATGGTATGGAACCAGCACATCCCAGGTCTTCCATCTAGAATTCATCAATTCCAGGGCTAGTCCTACTAACTATCTTCATACCAGAGAAACTTTCCAAAATTCCAACCCCTACAAAATAGAAGAAGAAATAAATAAATATCAAAAGGGCAATTCTCAAATTGAATCTGCCACTGACAAGTGTCCCCTCTGAATTCCTTCCTAGAAAGATCAAAAACCTTCTCTCTTCCTTCTCTCTATAACTGAAAATCAAATCCCCATGATTCTGCCTCTTAGAAGCATAAAGAATATCAGATATTTGATCATGAGAATGTAACTAATTTCTGATGTTAAAATGAGTCACCAGGTAAAAGTAAAAATTAGTTCACTATGACTTCAAGAAGCCAATAAAACATTTTAGAATTGATTTTCTTCATTTTTAGGCTTCAAAAGATCCTCAAAACTACCCTGCAACCAACTCTAACTCTTCATGATCAAATCTACTTATTCCACTAAGAAAGCCCTAGGGATCAAAAAATGGCTTATAGATCGAACTAGTGAGCACCTATGCACAAACTGACTTCATATTCATAAAATGTAGATCTTCTTGATTTTGGCAGTATATTGGAGTGCATATTTAGCCTTTCAAAAATGCCCAGAATCTTGATTTGAAAAATGGTCCCCTGGTAGAACATAGGTCTGCAACCTATTGAATTTTAAATTTTTGAAAAATTTAAAATGTCCTAAGGTTGAAACTATATAAAATTGACCTTTCTGACTTTAAAAGATCATGAAGCTTGAAGATAAATAATAAAAATATGATTTTTTATTATTTTCACATTTCATTTCTCTTCACCCTTTAGAATTTGAGGTCAACTAGGCTTGACCAAGTGCCACATGGCACTTAGTGATTGGTCAACATGTGCCACCTCATTTCCACATCACCATCTATTCTGAGCACACTGATATGCCATGTCGTATTCTAGGACTAGTCCACCTCTACTCTAGTCTCCACATCACCATCTACTCTAGGCTCAGTGACACGTGGCAAAATCTCGCTTTCCTGCATTTTTTAACTAATGTGCATCTTATTTTTGTGTGGAAGTGCCATCTATTAGATTGTGACACGTGTCATGATCTAAGCACCTCCTATCTCAACTTGCTCCTAATTGCCAACTGGGACCCATCACCACGCAAGCTGCCACGTCACACTATTCTACTAGCCGCCTAATTGCTTATCCACCCGTTATGTCAGTGCCACTTCACCACTGATTCGGGCCCCACTACCACTTGGTGAGAGCTCACTTTCTTGCATTATTTAACCTATGTGCAACTTGATAATGCAGGCAAGTGGGCACCTCAGATCAATCCATGTGTCATCATCTCACACAATCTTCCCTTTTGTGCCATGTCATCATCCTCACAATTCTATCCAAAATTTGACCTATGTCTCATTGACATCATCATCAACTATTCATCAAGCTGACAACGTGCCCCACCACACCTGAGTGTTGCCTTTAGTAGGCAATTTCCTTAAGACATTATAAAGTTTGAGTTGAAAATTATTTAAAGATCTAAAAGGATCACTATGGAATAAATATGGGATAATAGTTAACCCTTTTCTTTTTTTTTAAAAATGTAGGCCTCTGCTTTTTTGCTGCCTCTTTCTTTGACTACATGATCTTCTGATTGTTCTTGGCAGCTTTTTTAGCGTGAGATTCCTATTTTATTGCCATGAATCCTTAGTGTGGGTTTCTTTTATACAATGCATTGAATCTTGCAATTCCCATGATTTTGTCCTGAGAATGCTTTGGTTTTGTGTGACATGGACTCCTTTATTTTATGCCTGCTCATCTCAAATGTTGTGATCTCCTCATCAACATGAGCTCTTGCTGTGAGAGGCCTCCCTCAAGCCATTGCTTCATCATGCTTCCTTCCAAATGTGGCATCTTACTCCCCAAATGTGGATCTCCTTTCATGTTTTCTGTGTGGGTTCTCTCCATTGCTAGGCGTGAACAAATTTTTTATGCAAGAAACTTCCTTTGTTAAAAACATCTCCATGTAGATTTTACCTTGCTTGCAGTGGCTACTCTCCTTTATATGTGGAGTGTTGGCTGTTGGTTTAATTTCATTACTAATTTAGCATCATCTTGTATCTTTTAATCTCCCTGCTACTTTTTATGCATGGAGTTGCTCTGTTTATATCTACATGGATCTACTTTGCCCATTTTCTTCTGCATGAGTGCTCTTCCCAAAATGGCTTCCACTTAATCTCCATCTCCCACTCTTTTCAAGTAGCGGCCTATTGTTTTCTTTAGCATCATGGGGGCTCCTCCCCTGTTCTGTTGTTGTTTGTTGTGGGTTTATTAGTTTCCATGTGTTTTAATGGTGTCTCCCATTTTAAATTGCTACCTTCTAAATATTAGGGAAACTGTTGTGTCTTTCCCATCCATCTAACTAAGCCATTGAACTGGCATTCTTCATTTGGCATTGGAAAACTATGTTAAACTTATGATTTTGAACTATACCCCCGCCATAGATGTACAACTTCCTCTCATGCAGCATGGATGATCATTTAACACTGTGGAGATCCCTTGCAATCTGTAGGCATTCATGATGTGGGAGGATGTCACAAGCCACATGTGCTGGTGAGCTCATTCCATTGGTTTTCTACTAGTATCGAAAGCTCTCCAATATGCCAATTACAAATTCTCTAACTTGATATCCCAGAATTTAACATGCTTTCATAGTAATGTATATCAAAACCTCAACAAGAGATGCAATGTAACTTACTGATTGCTTTTTCTATGATTGCTAAAGCTAGTTCTTGTATAGAACTTTTTTAAAACCACAACAAATTTTCTCTTTTTCTTTCTTTCAAGACACATAGGAGGAAACTTGGAAGCACTAGGTGAGGACACCTTATGGTTTTCGGCAACCTCTTCCATTGTCTTTTTCTTTTTTTTCCAAATCTCCATTTTAAAACATTCAAGACTTCATTTGTATCATTATTTTTATCAGTCTAATAGAATTAGTCGGACCCCAAGGTGGCTCCGGTTAAAAAAAAAAAATTAGTTCCAGACAACTGAAACCTCAAACTGGCCCATCAACGTTTTTAATGTCCACTGGAATTAATTTCAAGTGTTGATTTGATCATTAAAAACTTATTTACCCACATTTTGCAAACTATGAATTTGGTGCCAGAAGGTCCGTTGACCAGCCTTAAAAATTGACTAAATCACCTGACCTAGCTTTGAAAACTAGCACATTGAATCTTTGTTCTGCATACTTGCATCCCACCAAATCTTGTCTCATGATGAATTCGGGGCCAAAAATATTCACTATCAAAGTTGACCTCTAAAAATTACCTGCAAACAAACATGTCAGAAAACTATAAATTGGGTTTGGATTTGGCTCAGAAAACTAGGCAAACTGACACCTAAGGAGATGAAAACTAGGACACTCATTCTTTATCATGAGAAAATTATGGATCCGAAATCTAGGCTCATGATGAATAAATGGGTGTAAATGGTGAGTGTTCAAAGTGAGCTACTTGGATTGGGTGACTAGAAAGAATGACAAGAAATCAATTTTTTCAAATGGAAATGACTTGAAAAAGTGTGCAAATGGATTCGTCATGACTTAAAAACTGAGACACTTGGAGTACTTTTGGAGGATAACACAATGGTACAATCCATTTGATCTTACCAATCATAGATCTCAAGTTATGAAATCACAAACAGGGGTTCTGACAAATCCGCAAATGCTGACACCAGTTAACAAGTTATAAATTGCATTTGGAATCACGTTCAAAAACTAATCAAAAAAATTTGTCAAGACTTAAAAATTGAAACATAGGAAGTATCTAATGTCTAAAATGCAATACAAAAGGAATTTTAGCATTTTTGTCAACTAGTCAAAAGTTATAGCTTGTCAAATAGAGCTTCCCAGAATTATGTGCAATATGCAATTAAATGACCAACTTTGAGGGATTCAAAACCTAGGCAAACGGATTCAAAATGACTCAAAATTTTAAATATAGGCTTTTAGGTATGAAAACTAGACAATTTCAAAGTGGCAAGTCATGAAACAATTTTGGGTTAATGATATTCAAATGCAAACACAGCCTCCTGTCACTAGTTGACACTTGGGTAAAATGCAGAATGACATTGGCTCAAAACAAGACTTTGCCAAACAACTCAGAATGATGTTTTAACTTCATGGAATAGGTGGATAGGCTAAATTTAAGGTGTTAGAAACATTGGAAACCTCTTAGGGCTTAGACTAACAGTCGAGTACATATGCATTTATGGGGCTTTCAAATAGCTTGATTTCTCAAAAAAGTTAAAATGTGACTAAAAATGAAGCATGCAATTTTTAGTCCCAAAAGGATCTTTAATTGACTAAAGGATATCTTGAATATGGATCCCATTATTTAATGTTTGAAAAATGCTTGAAGACTCGAAGACTTGAATGCTTCCATACTTGAAAACTAGAGTGCTTGAACTTGTGTTTGTAATCTCTCATTTCTTTCTTGGATATCATATTCCAAATGGATGAAATGAAAGGACTTATGTAGGGTTGTGAATTAACTAAATCTCATAGGACAACCTACCTAGGAATTAATACCTTAGGGCTATCTAGATACGAGACCCAAATAGAGGATGCAAAATGGGCTTAGTCAGGGGCACACTACATCCTTGATTGGCTGATCAAGGCTATATTGTGTCTCTGATTGGTCAAGGGCGTATTGTGTCCCTAAAAATAAATGCCTAGAACCTCTAAGATCCCTCCATGATCCAAAAACAAGTCTTGAAGCCCAAAAACTAGGCATAGAATCTGAGATATAGTCATTTTGATGCAGGGAGTAAATTTTGAGAAGATAAATAAAGGGAAGGGAAGAAAGAAGGATATATCCTACCTCAAGCTTAACATAATAAAATAGAATCTTTAAAGAGTATCTATATATCCCATGCCTATGGGATGCTATAACTATCCAAGAGGATACTCCTACCCCCTACTATTCTAAAGGGCCTCAAAATGCCATTAGAAATGGTTGATCAACCCCTTTGGTTAGGGATAATGTGTGACTCAAATCAATTAATGTTTAGTACTACCTTCTAGTTAGTTGGAGTTTGGTCTAGAAAAAAATTGTGCATCCCTTCATTTGGTGGAAGGGACAAAAAAGGGAAGAAAGAAGGAAAGGTGTAAGGAGATTGATGATCTTATATTAAATAGGTGATGAAAAATCATTAAATTGGAGTTCTTCCAACTTAAGATGGTACATTTAATATCCTCCACATTATCACGAGTATGGGCTCAATCTAAAATATTGTTAAAGTAGAGCACAAAGCATAAGATACTCTTATTATAATCAAAGAGACAAAGAATCCAAAAAATCCATAATGGATTGAGTCTTTGCTAGCTCCCAAATCATAATAAGATAGAAATCACTGACTCAAGAGAAGTGGTGAGAGAATGTAAGAGTGACTATCTCTCCCAATAGAGTTCCCACCTACTATGAATTGTTGAATGAGTTTCTGAAAAAGATGACATTGAATGGTCTAATGAGGTGGTAATCCATTAGTCAGCCCATCATAAGACTTATCCATAGATCAATATTCTTCATATCACCATGGCATGGTCCAATAAATTTGTATTACCCATGAATGAGACTTATCAAATTGTTATGTAATACCCATAGAAAATATTTAACATTTATTTATGTAATGGAAAGAGAGACCCATTGGAAATCTTAATGGGAAACAAGATACTAAGAGGAGAGGTGAATCGGGATATATAAAACTTTTCACTATTAAAACAATTAACTATATTCACACCTAATCCATCTCATATCTTAGATCTCATACCATATAAACATAAACTTGTAATGTTGAAATGAAATATATCTAAACATAACATCCATGAAAATATCAACTCATAACACAAAATATTTTGGTAACCAAAAACACTTCAAGATGAAGGTAGAACTGGGGTGTAGATGAAACCCACAAATCTTTATTGTTTTCAACAACAAAGTTTGATTGTTAGGGCTACAATTTGATCATATTAGATGATCCACCTTATGAGTTGGCTTCTCTGTTAAAAGGGTTTAAGGCTATTAGGTCTTACCTTTTTAAAGGATTTTACACTTATAATAAATAAGGACTATGTTAATATACTCAAATAGGTCTTTTAGAACAACTATGTTAAGAGATTTTTCCTAATTCAATATGTCAAAATTGATTCAACATCCAATCCTTCAATTTTCTCTGAAATCTCAAACTGATCTCCTTATCTAATATCTTTGTTATGTCCTTCACTACTAGGTTTCTCTGTCTAATATCCTATCTAACTTAACCTCCTTGCTATTTTCTTAACTTTTTCATTCCTTTATGCTTTCATCCTCTCACTATATGATCTTAGGGTTGTAACCCTTCTTAAATAGATCATCATAGAAAGTTCTAGATCTTAATCAATGGCTCATAATGCATCCTTTTATCATTTTCCCTTTTGACTTTCTAATTGATTATTCTACTTTTCTTGGGATTAATGCCTTTTGAAAAAATGTATAACCTTCTCCTTAATTGTCTCTACAATCTTTAAATTTCATGTAGAATTCAAATAAAATGATTTACATAAGTTTTTGTGCCATTGCTATTGGAATTGTTTAGAATAATTGAGAGGGGGGGTGAATAAGTTATCCAAGGTCCAGATGTATAGTTAAAAATTTTCATAGCTTAGTGCACCCATATCCATAAAACATTAACATTATGCATGCACCTATTAAATTATGCAATCACTTAAACTTGTAGGTTATTTTCAAATCAATTTGCTGAAATGTAAACATGAAACATAATAGATTCAATAACACATTTGACACAATAATTTAATGTGGAAACCCAATTTGGGAAAAACCACTAGTAACATGTTACACATTCTCACTCTTCTAAAATGATGTTGTGTGAAAGGCTAACCCTATTAAAGGTTATAATGCACACTATTAAATGTGACCTGGTTAAAGGATTTCAATCACCTTGTCAGGAGTGAGCCTTGTTAGAGGACTTTAGATCATTCACTTAGAATGTCACCCAATTAAAGGATTTACAAATGACTATTAGATCAACCTTAATACAAAGGATTTACCCTAGAGTGATACAATGATTAGAGAGTAACAGTAAGGCTTGATCTGATAACAACTTACAACACACTTGCAGATTACAAATCTCTATTTTAGTCTTCCATTCTTCTTAGCTTTCATACACTTCAGCTCTAATAGCTTGTTCACCCTTCAAGCATTCATACCCTTAAGCATTCTTGTGTTTCTTTCTAATGCAATCTCTTCTCTTAGGTCACTAAATGAAGCAATACCCTAGACTCCTTGTCTTCCTTAGGTTCTCACACATGACAACCTTTGTTTCTACCCAGCCATTTCTATAAATGGAGAATTAAGGTATTTTTCATTCATCCTTCATCATCCATTTTAGGGTTAGATAAAATTAGGTAGGATTCAATGAATCTACCCCTAATTTCATTCCATTCCCTTCTAAAAACTTCTCCTTCAATTTTCTTTTTATTCACCTCAAAATGGTTCACTATAAATTTTGTGCCACCAAATCATCAATCTTATCTTCCACATGGTTCACACAATCCAAGAAACAAAACTTGTTGACTTAGATTCATCAAATTCTTGATCTTTCTCATAATGTTGACACTCGGCATTAACTGGCTTCTGATGCTTGGCACCTACTGTGTTTCTCAACATCCACTATCAAAACACTCAGCACAAACTAAAGTTTACTAGTACTCAACATCAATGAAACTTTACTTGGTCTATACTATTTCACTTGGCTTACATTGAAATTAACTTTTCTCAACTCCAACTAATTTTCTACTCAGCTTGCACTAACTTTTCTCAACACCTACTATCCACTCGGTCAAGCTTGGAAGACAAATTTTGTTTAACTTTTTCTTCTAAACTTACTTAATGTAACCAACCTTTGCAACCTTTAGTAGATTATCAATGCACTATAATATCACTATCTTAATTGATTCTTATACTCCTTTTCATATCATAACTCAACCTTTCCTCTAGGTGCTATTGTTGTCTCTTTTGATCAAATCAAATAAATGATAGTACTTAAATCATATTAGTAATTGTCTTACCAACAAGTAGTAGGTTTGACATCAGTGACAAAACAATTATTGAAACACATTTATCATACTTTAATCAATCTATTTTCAACAATTACAAACTCATATGTCAAAATTAGTTTACTTAGTACTTGAATATTCTAAAGCTTTTTCATAACTAACACTCATGTTATCACTTGTTTTCCATATGCTTAGCATATACTGATTCACTCAAAGTTAACTAACTTTAAAAATACTTGGTCTTTTATATGTTACTCAACATGTATGTTGGCTCAATCTCTACTGGGGTGCTTGGAAACCTTTGACTTTCTCAATATATAAAGAAATATAAACAAGTTCTCTGTAGCTTAGCCTTCTATGGATGGCTCGGTCATGGTGATGACCATCCAAATTTTCCTTATAAATTACTAACTGTTAGACACTAATATGAAACTTAGGCTAAGAGATCAAATACAACCTAATGTCAAGGATATTCGCTACTTGTATTGAAGGTGTGCTCAAAGAATCCACTCTTTAGGATTGTGCATAATCCATAAAGTGATTCAGAAGATGTGTGCAAAGAGAAAGAGATTTAGTGGTAATGCATAGATTTGAGGATAACTTAGGAAGCATACTAAGAATCTAGGGCTAAAGTACCACGAACCATATTGAGAATATGTATTGACTACCCAATGATTGGAATGAAAAATGAGAAGAGCATATGCCCCCACATTAAATTACTTGTTAACACTTTAAAAGGAGTGGTGTATTTAATATAGTATACATTCATCTATTGATAAATGTTTCCACAATGAGATGCCCCCAATAAAAGAAGAAGAAAAAATGATCACATAACATATGAATAGCAAAAAGGGATCTACTATATTTGGGGTTAGTATGATCATATGATAACATGTAAATATTATATCAAGTGTGAAATATCCTCATCCCCTATAGGAATTAGAGCTACAAAATAATGGAAGAAAGATATATAAGAGTTACAAAGAAGAGCCTTTTTGGACTACCACCATGGAGACCAAAATGAATTGTTACTACCATATCACAAATCCAAGCTAACAATAGAAGGATACAAGTATGAACATTAGCACATGTATGACATAACATAGAACACTATATAGAGGAAATGAGATACAAATAGAAGAATGATATGACATTTGGATTACTTTATCACCTTGTTCCAATAGAAAAATAAGGTTTTCTCAAAGAAATCTAAATAATATTAAGGAAAAATGATACATGGGGAGTACATAAACAACAAGAAAACACACAAAGAGATACTATGCTAGAGAAATCACTTCAAGAATGTTTCCCTCCTCCTTTATCTTGACCTGTACTAATAAGAGAAGGTGGATAACTTTCAAGAGGAGATATATCCAACATAGTAGGAATAATGAATAAATAAAAATAAGGACCCCTAGGAGAATCACTATGCTCAGGAGTAGATGTATGCATAAGCTGCATAGAAAGCATGTTAGGTAAATCAACATCAAGATCAATAATCTCAATGCTCATCATAATTTAAAGTATCTTCTTCATATGTATTAAAAAAAATATAATCCCAAATAGGGATGTTATTTTTATCCATCTCATTAGTATGATTAACTTCCTCTATAGACATGGGCATATGAGAAGCATTTGTACAAGCTTGGCGATTCTTTCAATGTTCATGAGCATGTCAATTATAGTTAGTCTTTCTAGAATTTTTTTGAGAAGATTAATAAACAACTAAAGGTTCCTTACCAATATCAATAGGAGGAACAACAAGTTGAGAAATACAAGGAGGAACCATAATAGGAAAAGGAATTATAGTGGAAGGAGGATTCATACTAGAAGAAGGAACCATACGAGAAGAAGGAACCACAATAGAAGGATCAACATATGAAAGAGGTGTTTTGTTGGAAATATGGATAAGTGGGAAAAAATAGATGTGTCATTTATGGCAACATATATCTCAAGATGAGAAGGCACTGTGTACAAACAAAGATCTCATAGTTGGATGCAAAAATTGTCTAAGTGTTAGACAATTTCACTAGCAACACAAGAATAGTTTTGTTGATTATAGATGATAGAGTAATATTTGACACATGTGAAATTAAGGACAACTAGTACAAAGTGTCATGATTATGTGGATAAGTTCACAAGTCTATATGGAAGAAGTTATGCAGTAAACACTAGTAAAGGCTTGAAGATTTATAGGGAAGGTTTTGTAAAAAGAAAAGGTATAAATAGAAGATCAAAATATGTAAAGTAAAAGATGTGTCATAGATGATATGTTAAGTATTATGTGAACTATATGATGTAAAATATGATTTATGAATAGAATATTGTGAAGTACAGTAGACAATAGTAAGAGGTTTTTGTATCTATCTTTTTGTATAAAGAAACTACATTGTATAATTGCATGTTTGGGCAGTGGGATCTTATTGCACACATTTGTATTTGTATTATCAACTCCTAACATTTTTTAAGAAACTCCTAACAGGGTTGAGGCTTTTAACAAGGCATATTCCTCTAACAAGGACCAAGACACTATATGTATTTCATAGACTCCTAACAAGGTCAATATCCTTAACATGATTCTTTTGTTTAGTGGATGATTTTGTGGGTACCATCCCCACCAGGGTTTTCCCTTGGCCATGGTTTTCCTAATTAACAAAATATGGTGTTATGAGTTCTCTTTGTGTTTGGATTTATTTACTTTTTAGTATTATTGTTTTACTTTTATATGCATGTTATAAATTAATTAACAATACTTAGTTGTGGGAAAAAATTTTAGAATAATGATTCCCCCCTTCTCCTCTCTCAATATTGTTTATTTCTAACAATTGGTATCAAAGTGTACTTACTCAAAAGAGGCTTACAACTTGAGTAAGATCCCTATGGATATGGAAAAGTTAAAAAGGAATCTTGAAAAGGCCTTTAAAGAGGTTAATCTTCTTACTATAGAAAGAGACAACCTAAAAGAAACGTATAAAGATGCAAAAGATTACGTTGGAAAATCAAAAGATAAGATTGATCATCTCAAATATAGAAAATAAGCTAGAGAGAAAATAAAGGATAGTGATGATGTAGAAACCCTAAATAAATAAAATGAGATTTTGAAACATGAGTTTAATATTGTTGAATTAAAGTTGAGCTTGATGAAGGATGATAGAAAGATTGAATCAGATTTGAAAATTGAGAATGCAGATCTAAGATCCCATATTACAAAAGTGACATCTAAACTTGATTCTATCAAAATTGAGCATGTAGAACTCAAAAAAT
Organism: Cupressus sempervirens; assembly: GCA_028749045.1. NCBI lineage: Eukaryota > Viridiplantae > Streptophyta > Pinopsida > Cupressales > Cupressaceae > Cupressus > Cupressus sempervirens. The sequence continues at coordinate 889,320,689 of CM053792.1, read as the reverse complement.
ACAATATCATTATGAAAGGATAATTGACCCAAGCAAAGCAAAAATTAGAGAAATAGATATTTTAGTAGTGGGAAAATTGATGAACAACTATTCTATCAGAGATCTTCTTATGATAAGAAAAGTCTTAGATATCTCATTGGAAAAAAATCAGAAAAGAAAACTAAAGATAGAATAGAACTAGATCCAAGTTTTGAAACCCTCAAACCTAAGAAGAATGATCAGCATGAAATTGAGTTGAGTAAATTTGAATAAGTATCTAAAGAAGTTAAGCAAGTAAGTCAACTTGAGAAATATGATGAACCTAAAAAAACAAACAAAGTTGAATCACCTAAGGAGGTAAGATATGAATTCAAAGGTAGATGTTTTATATGTAATGAATTTGGTCATATGAAGAGAGATTATACGGGTAAATCTTGAAAACTTATTACTAATTTCTATTGTTATAATTGTCATGGTTTTGGACATAAAGCATTAGATTGTAAGAAACTTAAGTTCGGTAGTAATAAAAGCAATAGTAGAATTTTTAGGGGTACTAACCATGTAGGTAATGAAGGAAGGAGATCGTCAAGCAGATCTAATGAAGGAGAAAGAGATAACGGAACAAGGAGAAATATTTTTTGTTACAAATGTAACAACTTTGGACACATTACAATGAATTACAAAGCACCAGTCAATCAGAATGGACCTAATCAAAGAAGGAGCACACTTTTATGTCATTTATGCAATAACTTTGGTCATATTATAAGATTTTATAGAATGGGTATGAGGAACATCAACAGGTGTGTGCTTAAAATGTGAACACACTTTTATGAGTCATTATATCCAAGATTTCTCAAGTATGAGGTCTTGAAGTGTGCCTCATAGCTCTCTATTCATGGAGTGCAAGGGTTTGTAATGGAGACCCTCAGTTTGACCTAGTTTGTGCCCATGCAAGTACACCATAATATGAGAGATTCAATGATCAAAATATGAATGTAAATGGAGATGTAAACTAATCTAAATGATGACAATGCAAAGCAATGCAAGAAAGGAAATCTAATCTATAAAAAGAAATAACAATGCACTATTAATCTATGAAAATAAATATGACTCTAAGATAATATAAAAATGCAAGGATGAAATCTCATGATGGAAGCCATGGATGCAAGAGAGAATAAGAAAAGAAGACAGAAGTTCTCCACAAAAAGCTTTAATGCTCAAACTCCTCCAAAATTGCTCTCTAAACTTGTAGCATAACAATACTATAGCAATGAGCTATTTTCTCTATATCTCTCTCTATTACTCTATAGATTTATCTATGTTTCTCTATATATTTTTCTATTGCTCTATATCTAAATGAGAAGGAGAGGGCTCCTTATAAAGGAAAATGTGGAGGTGAGAGACTTCTCACAACCAATATGGGATAATAGAGTTTGATCCATGTGAAACAAAATTCTATCAATGAGAAAAGAGGAGTGTTTGAAAAAAAAGTGGAAAGAGGAAAAAGATGAGTCTCAGTTAGAGATATGTTCATTTAAGTGTAGAGAAAATAAATAAATAAAAGATTTATTTAATTTCCTTTTTCATCACAAAGAGATATTTAAGTGAGAATTTTATTTAATTAAAATGGAGCAAGTTCTTTTAAATAAATAGGAAATATTTAATTTAATTAAAATAGGGTTTTTTCTCTTAATTAATTAAATGTGGATGAATTATTTAATTAAAAGAGAGGTTTTTTTAAAATTAAATGGAGACTAATTTTATTTAATTAAAAGGGATATTTTCTTTTAATTAAATAATACTTAAGATAAAATGATCAACCTTAGAAATAAAATAATCAAATTTGATCAAGGAAATTGATTTAATAAAATATTAAACCATTTGATTTAGGAAATTGATAAATTGATAAATTGAATAACGAAGGCCCATAGTCTAGGCAACCATTTTAGGGTGCATACATTTTCCCCTCTTTGGCTAATATATGATTGATTTGGGAACACATATAGTCAAAAAAATAAATTGAAGTATGAGATCGATTTGGGATCACAAAACAACCTAGATATGTGGTCGATTTGGGAACACATCAGGACAAAGAATACAAATAAGTTTTGACTTTAAAAATTTGAGGATAAAATTGAATCAAGGATTGAAGTTGATAGGTACTACCCCGTCGTTATCAAAATCAAAATGAGATAAAGGAGAAATAGCAAATTGATAAATTTGATCAAATCAAACAAAAGATAAAGTTCTTGATGTAAGATGAAATATATAAGAATTAGAGAACCAAGGTAGATCATCAAGCATGATATATTATGCCCCAAAGTTGAATTAGAAGAAAAGAAGTGGGGTAAAAGAAAATGAAAGATAGAAGTTTGGAAGATATGGAAAGAAATAGAAAGAAGAAAAGATAAAGCCCCAAAATCAATCAACTATTTAAGATAGAAATTTTGATTGAGATCATGAAAGAAGATAAGGAAATGAAGATCAAAACATGACCACATTTGATTAAAAGTCCACAATAAATATGAAAGGAGAACCCTCTCAAACTCATAATGCAACCTAAAAATGCAAACTAACATGAATTCTAATAATGCAAGCTACATGTAAATGCAAAGGTGTACTTGAAAAAGAGAAATTGTAACATAGGATTTTGTGTTCATCATTCATTAGAGAATGTAAAATAAAAAAATTTAATCATGGGGCCATTATTAACAAACATCGAAAAATCACACAATCATCACTAGTTACAAGTGCAACTATGAAAGTATGAATGTAATTTATATCAGATTGAAATGTGGAAAGATTCTAACATAAGCATCAAAGACATAAAGGTCAAGATGACTATGATGTTAGCTTACCCAATTTAATGTAGCAAAACCATGCTTTCATCAAGGCATAGATGCCAGGATGACCAGAAAAAAGGTTGTGCAAAATAGTCAAGGATGATGCCTCAAATCTCCTAAGCATTTAAAGGGGACAACAAGAGACACTCGAGAGTTTCAAGACCACACCCACAAGTAGAAAACAAATAAAACATGCCCCATGCCCTAAGTCCTCTAGCTATGCATCCTGTATTAGACAAGGAAACTCAACGAAAAGCAATAACAATCATCACACAAAGGAAAGATCATGACATAATTCAAGCATTAAGTGTTTGTGTTTAAAAATTGAAGTGTGTTAATTGATACTGAGTTCTAAGGATAAGGATCAAATGCTTGCAAGTAGGGAAGATCACTTGACAAAACTAGATAAGACCAAATTGATAAGTGTTGAAAAGCACTTGATATCAGGGGTCATATTGAAAAATACAGCTAGGGTGGTGCACTATTTGCAAGGTTTCCTAAAGACTAACATAGCCAAGAGACCAAAGTGAACACAGTTATACCCCCTAGATAAATACTAATTCCAAACCAAGGCAACAAGGACAAGGCATAATGGAGAAAGGCTGAGTGTCGAGGACACGCACTAAGAAACAATGGTACAAAGGCCTCAAGTAGCACCTATTTCCAAGTTTTCACCAATTAGATTTTTTTTTTTTTTTTAAAATTAAATTTTTTTAGGACTTATATAATTTTTTTTTGGAGATACATCAAAGTGCCTATTGCTAGGTTTTCACTAATATGATTTTTTTTAAAGGAAATTTTCCAATTTTTAGAATTTTCATAATATATAATTTTTTTGGATTTTTTAAATATATCATTTTTTTGTATTTTTTTAAGACCAATAAATATCTACAAATAATATACAATGCCCCCAAACAAAAAAAAGGACCAAAATCTAAAGAAAGATCACATTGTGCAATCCCAATGTTTAGCAAGGTAGAGGACAATAGAATGAAGGAGAATAAAGGGAAGAAATCCTCAAGAGAAAACTCCTCAACAATACCCAAGATAGGGAAAAATTGCCATGTAAAGCACATTTGGACAAGAAATGAAAGTCTAGCATAGGATAATTCATGAAAGCATAATGTAAAAGTGGGAAAGATGCAATCCAAAGGAGTAGACATGTCAAGAGGCTTCATAGCATCATAGTTTACTCTTTTTTATTAGATCAAGACCAAAGGGGTAAAAGGGAAAAGGATAGAAAAAGACTAGAATGAATGGAGGAAAATAGTTATGAAGGATAAACATGAAAGTAATGAAAACAAGATCATCATAAGATAGCTCACAAGATAGCCAAATGTTTGTGTATAGGTCAACATTCAAAGAGAGAAGACAGAATGGATGAAAGATGTAGAAGAACTATGCATGATGCCTAATTGTTAGGGTTTCATCATGGTACTTATCCAAGGTGCCACAAAGGAGTGGTTTTCACCATAGGAAAAAATTATTTCTCTTACTTTTGCTACCAAGGTGCCTAATTACTAGGTTTTCACCAATACACATTTTCAAAAAAAATCATTTTTTTCTTTCTTTTTTTTTCAATTTTTTCAATTTTTTTTTGAATTTTTTGGAAGAATTCAAGCTTTTTAGGTAATGATCCTTGAAAGTTTAAACTATGACATGCAAAGGAGTTGAAATGATATGCTCAAAGATGCTAATAGGGAAAGGAAGATGGATGACAAAAATGGAGGATATGGCTTCATGCAAAGTGAGTGACATTGGAAAATGGAAATGAAGGCAAGATCAACATCAACACACACCTTGAAGGGTGGTGAGAGGATGGAGAAAATGTGAATGAAGGAATACATGAAGAAATATGGTGAGTGGATAGAAGAGGTTGCAGTTTAGGTGCATGGAATGGAAGAATGCTTCTGGAAGAAGATGAAGTGGAATTCTTTGGAAACTTGAATGTCAAATTCAATTGTTATTCAACATTAGACTCTCTCAAGAGAGACCTTGGAATCTATATATCCATAGGCCTCTTTTCATTTCTTTTTGATGATTTAGAGATAATATCTTCAATGATGGATTTTGGAACCCATACTTGTCTTATAATTTTTTTCTTAGATATCGCTTTTGACTTTATGCCCCCATGTCAATTAGAGGAGACATGGTGGTCTTATTTTTTATATGGATTCTTGAATTGATTCTTTTTCTTGTATTGAACATTCAGGTTACTTTCAAAAGACTTGGGACTTGTGGAAGAAGAAAGATGATATGACTGGTTTAGGTGAGTGGGTAGATGAAAAGGATTCAAGGATATGCATCTACGTTGATCTTGAGGAAAGATAGGAGAGGAAGGGACGTAAGGACCCAAGATGGATGATGAATTAGGAGAGTTGGGAGGGGAAAGTAAAGGGACATAAGGACCGAAGATGGAAGGAAGATGTGAAGCATCTAGTATTGGTGGGGGTGGTCCAAGGATGGATGTGGAAGATGCAAAAGGGTAATCAATAAGTTTATCAACATCTATATAACAATCAAGGACATCAGCATCTTTAGAGTGAGCATTAGGATTTTCAATAGGATCATGAACATCTTGAATAGGAGCAAATTTTTTGATAGGATTACTTGAAGCTTGAGAAGAATTAGGAAGAGTAGAAAGTGGAAGGGAATATGGAGTGGTAGAACAAGAAGATGAAAGACTTTGATCTTGACAAGGATCTTTGGATACCATAAGTGTAGATTTTTTATCTTGATTTTCAATAGGCTCAACATTGGAAGTAACAACACTATTTTTAATAACCTTAATGGAAGTATCATCTGTGGAAGGAACAACTTTATTAAGGTCATTTTGATTGTCAATAAGCTTAGTGGTGTAAGTAGTAGCTTGATCTTGTTTAAGAGAAGACTTCAAACATGGTGGAATGAATGAGAAAGAGCACAGAGGATCAAAAGAACCATAAAATAGATTAGAGACATTGTGAAAATAATTATATGACATGGAGGGTTCTTGTTCTTGATCTTTATTTATATTCTTTTCCTTATCATTTTTAGATTCCTCTTGACATGAAGCCACTCCTAAGGAGAAGGAAGCATGTTGGAATTGTATGGAAGACTTTGGAATAGATGATGAAGGACTAGCTGAAGTAGGCATTATAGCACATGAAGGCTTAGGATCTTTAGGTTTATCATTATCAAAAGTATTTGTAGCCAAGTGAAGGTTATCTTGAGTGTCTTTAAGAGGTAGCCTTTGAGGATAACTATAGGGAACCACATGAAAAGCATTAGAGTCTTTGTTGGATGAAGGATTGGTAGAAGATTTGAGAGACTCAGAATCTTTAAGGGATGTATGGATAGTGGAGGAAGTAGAAGATGGAAGGGGATCATTAGAATACAAAGGTTCAACATTGACATGATCTTCCTCAAGAGTATAATCTTTATTTTCAGCATGAGGGTTCTTAGAAGAGGAACTCTTATGGAAATAATGTTTTATTTCAGTGGAAAAAAATGCTTTCTCTTCCTCAAAAAATTTAGATTTACCATTTAGGTATTGTTCACAAAATTTATCAATGTTGTTTTCAAGATTTGAGTCATATGGATTACCATCAATATCTATCTGTGACTCATCTCCTTTAAGCACAAGCATAGGACTAGGAGGATTTTTAGAACACATAGGAATATAATAGTCATCATCATCATAATCATTGTCACTATAGGCATTATAGATAGGCATATCACAAGACTTTTCAGGTTGTTCATTATGGTATGTCTCAATAAGAGGAATAAGACTCTTGGTAGAAGTAGAAGAAGAATGATATCATGAAGAAGAGGTAGGTGAAGACCTACATGAATTACATTTCGAAGAATCATAGTAAGACTTGGAATATGAAGAATGTGAATGATATTTAGAAGAATCATGATAAACTTAAAATATGACAAATGTGAATGATATTTAGAAGAATCATGATAAGATTTAGAAGATGAAGAATGTGAATGACATTTAGAAGAATCATGATAAGAATTAGAAGATGAAAAATGTGAATGATATCTAGAAGAATCATGGCAAGACTTGGAAGATAAGGAATATTTAGAAGAAGGTTATTGTGATATGATATTGCATATGATCCTAGCAAGAACATCTTATATCTTCCCTTTTTCCATCATTTTTGTCACAAGGTTAGCATCCATATATCTATTGGAGTAACAACACTTTTCAAATTTAATAAGGAGATCGAGTTCATCTATGATCAAATGAGAGTCCCTAACAAGATATTCAAAATTCATGGTTCTAAAAGAAGAAGAATCAAGCATGGAAGAAGAGAAAGAATGAATAGAAGAAGGTAGACTATATGATAATAGGAGGAAAAGAATCAACAAGACATGAAGAAGAGGAAGAATGGAAATAGAAGATTAGAAAGACATGGAAGATGAAGAAGAAAGAAGACCAATAGTCATTTTGTGAAATTTTATACCATTCAGATTCATTTGAATGTTGAGCAACATGTAATAGCACTTATAACCAACACAAAAGAAAAGGTACTAGTTTATAGGATAACCCTAAGAAATGTTGGTACCAAACTAGGATAGTAAAAGCACTCACTTGTCCAAAAAAGAAATGATAAGATAAAATATTGCAATAGGCATAAACTATCACTGCCACAGAGGTGCCCACAACTTTGGGTAAATACCCTAGTACATATGGACCAGGAGGATGATTTACCCAAATTTTAATTAATTAAAATTGAATTTTTATGAAAGTGGATGGACAAGATATTACTAAGACTCTCCAAGCATAATATTAAAGAATCCAAGGTATATCTTTCTCAACAAGGATGGTCTCTAACTCATCAACTTCAAACAAGGTCTCTTGTGAAATCAATGATTACTAATTCAAAAGGTCAAAGAACAATAACCCAAGGTGCAAAAAAGCTTCTAACAATGGGGTAAGTAGCCTAATCTGAACTGGATCAACATAGGGAGATTGGAAATAATAGGACAACAAAGAAATTTGATTGTAAAGTCTCAACTTAGGAACTCAGATTTTGTTCATTTAAAATTTTCAACTAGGTGTATCAATAGAATTTTAACCATGAACTAGGCACACAAGAGATCAATCAAAGATTTCAAGTAGATGTCTTCAAACAATGAGCAAGGGAAAAAGAAACCTTGCACATGAACAAGAATAGTGTCATAGTATCAATCTAATCCCTAGAACCACTACTGTTTATGTTCTCAAAACATTTTCCAATCACGCACATAGTCATAGAAAAGAAAATTTGGTAGCACAATGGTTCTTAGTAATGCTCAACTCTGAAACTTTTGCAATCTAGAGTGGACAAAATCCAATCCCAACACACCAGAGTTTTGACATATTCCAAGAATTTAATCAATCAGAGATACTAAAGAGATCTGATACCTAATAAAAGACTACACCCATGAGAATTTCTCCTATAAAGACATTTATATAGCAGTTGCTACTACCACATCAAAAATGGCTATTACTGCTTGAGGTTCCATCCACATGGTTAACTCAATAAAGAGAATATCCATTATGGTTTAACACTCTCTAATCAAGGAAGACTCACAAAGTTGTACCACATGGGGACTTGGTTTGGATTCAAGGGTTCCAAGTTTCTGATATGCCCAAAAGGGAACAGAGCATACTCCTCTAGCCTCTTCACCTTACTCAAACATAGCAAACAAGATTCTTTAATATGCTAATTTGAAATCACCTCATCAAATTTTTGGACAATTCAACAAAAAACACCACCAATCTCAAAAGAGAAAGTTACACTAATGGATGTTGAGAACAAATCCAAGTAGAATAGTGAGATAATAACAAATATCCTTCCTTACCTACAAGAGGATCCATCATCAAGAGGAGCTTCACATGTAAAACAAGCAAATGAAGCTTGGTCTCTCAAGATCTCCCAAATAGTGTTTATAGGGCCTAATTACTATGTGAAACATAGATTCATAAAAAAAAATCTAGATCTAATTTTAGAGCACCAAATGAAGTGTGAATCTATGAAAGCATATAAAAGCACTCAAGCCAAACACATGAGATGTTCATTTTATATCCAAATTCAAATGTTATAGAGATCCAAAAAAATACTTAGTAATCCTTGTAATGCATCTTTTCTTTGTTGTACCTTTCATTTACGCTTGAATGTTCGCTCGCAACAAACAAAGCAACAAGCAAAACAAACAAATACAAGATATGCAATATATATCTAACTTATGCAGAACTAGGGTTAGATCTGAAATTTGATTTTTAACAATGATACTAATTAGAAAATAACACAAATGAAAGCTCACATCATACATTGATCCATTGTAAAAATTAAATGCAAGTTATTCATTAAATGCCCTTTTTTTATTAATTTTTGACCTAGTCATAAAGATTGGACCTATATGATATGAATTAGGATCCAAAACCCTAAATGTAGAAAAGAGACCCCTATCAAAAATTAGATAGATTTTCAAAAATGTTAGAATTTTAAAAAGATCTTTTAATTTGTGCCCTAGAGAGCCATTTTGTCAAAATAGACTAGTTTTTGTGAATTGAATTATTAAGCTCTAATATGATTTCTACGATCAAAACACAAAGAACCAACTCTATTTAGAATTTAGAGAGCTTTCCAAAAATGTAAATTTTTTTGAAAAAAATCACTAATTTTCTTCTTAAAATGATTTTCATTAAAAATAAAGAAAAAATTATAAAAAATTGAAAATACCTCAAAAAAATTTAAAAATTAGACTGAAGCTTTTTTTTATGTGTCTTCACCTTTCAAAAATAAATTTAGGTCAAAATTCTTAGCCATTTGGGAGATATGATCAAATCTTTTAGATCTAGGGTTTTTTGTCTCCAAACAAATATGTACAAGGGGTTAGATCTAAAAATGTCCAAAATCAGCAAGTAAATGTGGGTAGCCCCATGGTGGGTGCCAAAAATGTGTGCTTAAAATGTGAGAACACTTCTATGAGTCATTATATCCAAGATTTCTCAAGAATGAGGTCTCAAATGGTGGCTCATAGCTCTCTATTCATGGAGTGCAAGGGTTTGTAATGGATGCCCTTAGTTTGACCTAGTTTGTGCCCATGAAAGTACATCATAAAATAAGAGATTCAATGATCAAAATATGAATGCAAATGGAGATGCAAACTAGTCAAAATGATGACAATACAAAGCAATGCAAGAAAGAAAATCTAATCTATGAAAGGAAATAACAATGCAATATTAATCTATGAAAATAAATATTACTGTAAGATAATATGAAAATGCAAGGATGAAACCTCATAATGGAATCCATGGATGCAAGAGAGAATAAGACAAGAAGATAAAAATTCTCCACAAAAAGCTTTAATGCTCAGACTCCTTCTCCAAAATTAATCTCTAAACCTATAGCATAACAATACTATAAAAATGAGTTATTTTATATATATCTCTCTCTATTACTCTATATATTTCTCTATGTTGCTCTATATATTTCTATATTGCTCTATATCTAAATGAGAAGGAGAGGGCTCCTTATAAAGGAAAATGTGGAGGTGAGAGACTTCTCACAACCAATATGGGACAATAGAGTTTGATCCATGTGAGACAAAATTCTACCAATGAGAAAAGTGGAGTGTTTGAGAAGAAAGTGGAAAGAGGAAAAAGAGGACTCCCACTTAGAGATATGTGCATTTAAGTGTAGAGAAAATAAATAAATAAAAGATTTATTTTATTTTTATTTATTTTATTTCCTTTTTCATCACAAAGAGATATTTAAGTGGGAATTTTATTTAATTAAAAGAGAGCAAGTTCATTTAATTAAATAGGAAATATTTAATTAAATTAAAAGAGGGTTTTTCCTCTTAATTAATTAAATGTAGATGAATTATTTAATTAAAAAAGAGGTTTTCTTTTAATTAAATGGGGACAAATTTTATTTAATTAAAAGTGATATTTTCTTTTAATTAAATAAGACTTAAGATAAAATGATCAACCTTAGAAATGAAATAATTGAATTTGATCAAGGAAATCAATTTAAATTGATTTAATAAAATATTGTAAACTATTTGATTCAAGAAATTGATAAATTGAATAATGGGGGTCCATAGTATAGGTGACCATTTTAGGGTGCATACAACAAGAACCCAAAATTTAGAAGGAATAATAACAAACATGACATAAAAAATGACAATAGCTATAGCAATCACAAAGATGCACTCAAGGAACATGTTGAAGAATTCAAGGAAGTATTAATAAAGGAAAATGATCCATCAATTTTACATGTGGTATTCAAAGAAAAATATTTTGATGCATGATGAGAGATTACAATCAGCCATTGTGTGTGATCCATCTTATTTGAATTAAGAAATTTTCTATTGAAGATAGAGTACTAGAAAGTTAGAACAGAGGTTAGAGATCAAATTGGAAGTTGTAGAGTTGGTAGAAGGAAAAGAAGATTGTAAGGAAGCTCTAGTTAAGAGTGCAAGTCATTTGAAGATTTTATGAAGCCATACAATTTGTTTTTTTTAAATACTGGTTAAAAGAGAGGATTTTGTAGATTAAGTAGTTGCACAATTAATACAGAGATCATTGCCAAAAGATATAAGCCATGCAAGAACTATTATGAGTATCATTCAACCATATGAAGAGTTAAGCATCAATCAAGAGTGATTTGACATCAAAGTTGAAGGAGATTTGAAGAGTTTTCAAGTGCAAAGAACATAAAGCTCTTGTTACACATTTTATCAAGGTATTTCACTTTTGAGAGAGAAATTAATCTAAGATTTTTGTTAAGAATTCACTCATAGAGATAGATAAGGTATTAATTCATAATATGGAAGATGAAGCAATACCAAAATTGAAGGTTAATCATGTTAAGTGTGTGAGTGATAACCCTAGTTTCATGTTATCAAGAACACTAGAAAACATCATTTACTTAGAAGATGTCAGTAGCTATTTGAAAAGAAAAATTGAGAATATAGGTGAAGATCACATATCAAAGGAATTTGATAATATTTACAATTAGGATATGAGTTACGAACAAGGATTTGAATATCTAAAGGATAATGACCTAGTCAAGTTTCTTTTCTACTATGAGTTTGATAATGAAGAATGGAACAAGATAATCTTAAGCAGAATTTGTGATGCCAAATTTTGGTTAGGATATAATGTGGTAGAAATACTTGCTAACCTAATTCATGAGGTAACTAGGCTATGTAATGAAGATAGCATATCAATCAATAAGAAGATTATCAAGAAGTTGGTGCTGGATAATACCAAGTTAGTTTATAATGGTAAAGGGATTGTCATAAGTAAAATTAAGCAACATGATGTTAGATTCTTGAGAAGAATCATAGCTGCAAGAATGTGTTACAACTCTAGAGATGATGACATGGTATTTGTCTTTATACAAGTATCATATAAGATATGTGTTGACAAGGAGAAGGTCAATTTATGCGAGATTCTAAAAGCACAATTAATAGAGAACTTGGAGAAGATAAATAAAATTAGGAATAGTCAATTCAAATTCTAGTCTTTAATCACACATATGTTATTTCATTTGATCAAAATATTTCCATTTATGAAAACATCTACAATAGTGAGTAGTGACAAAAGCACAATAGAAAATATTTCTAAAGTCTATAACAAACACCTTATTGAGAAGGTCAGTGATAGTGCAAGTTTCATCACAAAGACTAATCAGACAAATATGAGGGCAAGATTTAGAATCTAACCCTCCATGATAGATATGTATAAAGAGGATATGTTTTTTATGATAAATATAGATTTAATATACTTTGAAGCTTTTGAACCAAGTATGATGTATGTTGAACCCTTGGGATATGAGATAACTGAAGAAGAAATAGAATGATATGCCCAAGCTATCCTTGAAGTAGATGAAGATGAATAATTTAACAAATTGGGAACATATGAGGAGTTGATGCAATTAGGTACTAAAGCATAGTTGGAGAATCTACCAAGAAGAAAGTGGAAGTAGTCATGAAGAAATATTTAGAGAAAGTTGGAATTTTAGCTAAGGAAGAAAGTATAGTAAGGCAAACCATGACTAGGATGAAGAAAATTGGTCAACAAGGGATGATGTACATTCCACCCTTAGCATCTATAGTACCTACTGATGGAATAAAAATGCCCACACTTTCTACTACAACACCTATTGCTTCCTATGTAGTAGTATCACAACATCAAACACCAATCACACATGCCATACCACTAACCAAGGAACTAGAAGATAATGAAGATAAAGTAGTTGAGGTAAAGAGATTCATTCAAACTTGTCAAGGTCAAGAAAAAATCACCTAATTCTCCAAGGAAAAAAAGAATAAAAGTAATGGCTATAGAACCTAGTAAGAGATAGAAGGAGATCATACCAAGCCTACCAAGCAAGAAGATATGAGGTCAGATAGATCCTTAGAACACTATTAAGAAGGAGACAGAGAGTGCACAAATAGGAAGGAAGGGTTGGAAGCCTAAAATAGAAAAGGTAAATAGAGGGCTAATAAATGAAGTAAAATTTTTTCAATTAAATAAGTTTTATCATTTTTATACTGGTATTGATTGACTAGAGTTAGAGAATTTGGTTATAAGAAACATCATTCTATCCAATAAGAAGTTTGGGGATGTAAAGGATGAGATTCCTAAAGATCTTGAGAGGCTAATAAATGGAATAAAAATATTTTATTGAGGAAGATAGAAATTTTAGACAAAATAAACTCAACAAACTATGCCTAATTGACAGTGATGAGCATATGGCTAGCTTGATGAAAAGTCTAGAACAATATCTGAGAAACAAGAAGAGAGCCATACTAATAATAGGGGGAAACTATCAGGAAGTCAATAAGGAAACTAAAAAGTAAATTGTGCAAATGATGGGAGATCTAAATAAGATAGCTATAGCAACACCCTAGATCACAACTGGGACTAACAACATACAAATTGGTGACAACAAGGTTACAATTAATATTGCAGAAGATCCTTTCAAGGATCTTGAGCCAAACATTATTTAAAATATCTCTAGTGATTCCATCTCTAAAGAAGAAGTAGATAAGCAAGAGATGAAAAGAAAACAAGAAGAAGAGAAGAAAAAGAAGGAAGAGAATGAGAAAAAGAAGAAATTGGAAGAAGAGGAGAAAAAGAAAGAGGAGGAAGATATGAAAAAGAAAGAAGAGAAGAGAAAGAAAGTGGAAGATGAAAAGAAACATGAGAATGAGAAGAAGAAGGAAGAAGAAGAAAAAAGGAAGAAAGAAGAGAAAGAGAAAAATAAGAAGGAAGAAGATAAAGAAAAGAGAAGAAAAGAAGAAGAGGAAAAGAAGAGGAAAGAAGATCATGATAAGAAGAAAAGTGCACCAAGAACATCCCTTACCCTTGCAGCTCTAATAGGCTTAGATGATGTTGATCAAATAGAGTTGATATAATCTCTAAATAAGATAATCAACAAGAATAAATAGGTGAAGAGTTTACAAAAAACTCTTATGCATGTAACTGAAAAGTCACAAGTTACACTCACAAATGAAATCATCATATCCAAATCTATAAGATAGAGCTAAGGTAGTTATTCATACATTTGATGCTGAATTCAAAAACTTTTCAAAGGTATAAATAGATCAAGCACAAGAAAAGTATTATGCTCAGATGTTTAACACTATATGTTAGAATATCAGGAATGATTTGGGAGCTCTTGATGTCTGCATCAAAGAGTTGAGAAGATGCAAGCTTGAAGGAAAGACATTCTATGCCAAATGCACCATGTCCTTAAACTTCACCAAGGCCATTGATTAGGAGCTAAGAACAAAGAATGTTGAATTCAAGGTATTGGTAGATTAGCTCAGCAAACTTGGTATTAAATTTGAAGAGATTGAAAGACAACTTGGCAAGACTTATGATGTAATAAGTCTAATGAAAATTAGAAAAGAAAGGACTACAACTAGGTTCTCACTTCTAAGAGAACATCTATTAGTGAAAATGAGCACACTTGAGTAGAAGGTAGAGGAATATCTATTAGAAAATAGATCCTTTGAAAAAATTATTTACTTAGACTTAAATGCAACAAAAATTGTGTCTTATGGATTATGTGCTCTCCTCAGCATATCAAAGGGTGTGAAAGGCATGTGGGAGAAGAACTTATCGAGTCTAACAATAAGTTTTGAAAATTGTATCTCTTGACTAATAGCCTAGAGAAGAGGTAATGAACCAAACTTGTGACATGTATATAAGTTTTGACACCTTTGTCATTGATATCAAAGGGGGAGATAAGTACAAGAAAATTGTATGCAAATTGTATAGAGTATAATGTAAGGGGGAGCAACAATACTATACTAAGGAGGAGTAGTATTATACTTGGAGATATAAGGAAAGATTGTTATGAATGTAATGATCCACTAGTTTTGGATTTTGAAAATTTCATAAGCTTTTGAAGGTCAATTTTAAATGAAGTCTTGTACAACATTTTGGAACTTAACCAATTTCCCACATGTTTTCACCAATGCCAAATGGGGGTATTTTTGGCAATATGGCTCAGTAGGAAAAATTAGAGTTGTCATTTATGGAAACATATATCTCAGGATGAGGCAATATGTATAGTGATGAAACTTGAATATGGTCTATTTTATCATTTCATTTTCAATTGAATTTTGCAAACTTTCTAAAAAAAATGATGTTTAAGAACATGATGTTTATGATAATTTTAGACAAATGTGTGCATAATTACTTTCCAAGATTAAAATGAATATGCTATGAAATGATATGTCATTTGATTACAAAATAGTGAGAATGATGTTTTTCTTCCTTAGCTATGTTGGGTAGCTCTCCTACAACAATGTGACATAGGGTAAACTAATTTAGATGACATATTTTGAATTAGTCTTGATACATGTTAGGCACTAATATTTTGTAGATTTAAAGGTGAAGTCAAATCAGCTAAGTGGAGTTAGCAGCATAAGAAAACAGTTGTAAATTTCATTAATGACCTTCCACATCACCAACTATTTCATTCATAACAACTAGTAACTATTTTCAAGAAAGTGGGAAATCCAAGGGTCGTGAGCTTCTAAATTCATGTTCCATTTGGTGCCAAAGTTAATACATCTCTTGTAATATTCAATGCAGACCATTGTTTTGATAGTTGATGGAGTCTAAAATCTAGGAATTATGTTCCTAGTTTGTCTTTAAATAACTGGAAGTCTGTGTTCTAGAGATATTAATTAATTAGTGGTTTTTAGTAGAAGGAAAAAGTTTTCTGAGTTTTTGAGTATTGAATGTAATCTTGCTATTTATCAGTATGTACGTTTACTATTGTTATGAATAAAAAGATCATTTTAGGTTTCCATCTTTGAGTAGTTCTACTTCACTTCTCTATGGGGGCCCACACAAGAAGTGAACTAATTAATTAGCATAGGATTTACCTTTAGTTTGTAGAACTAGAGTAGACTCTATTGTTCCTCAGCCATTGATAGCAGAATTAGTGGACTATTCCTACAACATAGGAAGTTGAGGTAGTTCTTAGTTTTATTTTTATGCTTTATTGAAATAGATTTGATTCACAATTTTAGCATAGATTTCTTGTAGCATAATCATTTGAATTTCCATAGAATAGTTCTTAAGTTGAAAGAAGTTTGAAGAATATACTTTGCAAACACCATTTCAAGTTTATGTCCTTTGCTGATAAATTAAATGAGTCCAAATGAGTTAGGTTAAAAACAATCAGGATGTCCAATCTTGGATTAAGTAGTCCACTGCTGTAGTATTTTGATCCCTTTCTTTGGCCAAGCATTTTGGCATCATTGTCGAGGATGGTGTTAATTCAGACCAATCTTTGTAGTTGCACTTTTATTCCCTATAGAATAGAGTTTAGTGTTAAAGAAGCATGTTGTGCATAGAAGAAAAGACCACCTTGGGAGATTCCTTCCTTGTGATAATTAGGAAGAACCATCCAATGATGTTCATCCTGAACTAGATGAACCCCAAATAGAGAATGATGAAGATGAACCCTTTGAAAATTTATTTTTTGATATTCAAACTAAAATATCTTTTTCATCTTCTGTAGAATCACTCCACTTGAATGAACTTTTTATTGAGCTTGCATATCAAAATAATCCACTAGCCATTGTTATATATCAAGCACAACCTCTTCCTCTAGGAATGGCTATGCCTACCTTTCCTTTTCCTATTCCACCTCAGCAAGGGAATCAAAATTTGAAAGACATACATGTTGCTGCCCTTCCAAAATTCTATGGCCTTATTATAGAAGACCCTAAAACCTTTCTCTTTGAGTTCAACATTCTCTATAGGAGCTATGACTACACAACTGATGCCTATAAGTTTAACTTGTTTCCCTCTACTCTAAAAGAGGTTACTCTAAAATGGTTCATGGGGTTGGGTGCAAATGTTGCAGCAAATTAGACTAAAATGAGTAATTTGTTTTTTCAAAAATATAAAGAATATTGTAGAGGTCAAGATATGAAGGGGAATGACATTTTTAAAATGTCACAGAAGGAGGGTGACACCTTGAAAGACTATGTTTCTGTTGGAATATTCAAATAGGAAGAATGCTTCTGAGAGGTGGGGTGAATCAAAAGTATTGCACTTTAACCATTAAAACTTTTAACTGAAAGTAAATTGCATGCATGTAAACATATCAAAAAATCATGAAAAATAAATATGCATCACTATATAACACTTGAGATTTTGGTAACCCAAAAACCCTCTAGGAATAAGAAGGTAAAACTGGGGTGGGGATGATACCCACAAAATTATTGCAGCAATAATGTTTGACCACTTCTGATGGTCTACCTTGTTAAAGGCCTGCCTTGTTAAAGGCTTTACACTGTGTCAATAGTGACCTGGTTAAAGGATTTAAAAACACTTTACATGAAGTGTTACCCTATTAAAGGATTTAATCACCTCTTTAAAGGATCTACAAAATAGTTGTTAAGCTAACCTATCAACATAGGATTTCCTTTCTAATACAATTGCTAGAGAGTTTTAGGTATAGTAAACTTGATAGCTTACAATCCTTGATTGCTGAATTTAGGCACTTGATCTTCTTTCTTTGATTTTGATTCTCTGAAATTTGATATCTGTTTGTATTCCTTGCTTAGTTCTAATCAACTAAATATCTATTTGTTGCTCTTTTCCTTTAAGTCTTTTTACTCTTCACACTAAACTCCACTATAGTTTTTCCATACACTCCTCCATCCATCTCTCATACAATGAGATTTCATCTTCCTTATAAACACATTTGAAAACTTAGGGTTAGATATGGATCTACGATCCATATTGAATCTTTTTTTTTTGCTCATTCCTTGTACTTTTATTATTGGTTGCATGCCTTCTCCATTTTTCTTATTGTCTACATGTAGATTGCTTAGGAAAAATAAAAGATTCAATCTTATTTATTTGATCCTTCAAGATTCATCATATGTCAGCCATAAAAATGATCTACATATGAGTTTGTGCCTTTTCAAACTCATATATGCATTCTATGTTATTCGACACTTTATTGATTCCTAATGCTTGGCACATATAATAAACTGGCTTACTTGGCTGCTATAGTGATTCTACCCCGCTCGGCATCATTTATGACTTGGCACCTAAATATTACTTGGCACTTGTATCATGGTTAGCACCTGAAGTCACTCGGCACTTGATCTTCACTCGGCACTTGAAGGTTGCTAGGTACCTGAAGATCACTCGGGACCTGTTGGATTTTTTGACCTAGCATACATACTGTACTCAGCTTCAATCTAGAAGGTGGTTAAGTGTGTTGGCACTCAAATGTCAAAACCATTCTGAGACTAACAATCTCCCCCTTTAACATGAGTGTCAAAAACACTTAACTAAGCATTATTTATCTGACCTCATGAGTACATTCACTAATCTGCTCAGTATATATATATATATATATATATATATATATATATATATATATATATATATATATATATATATATATATATATATATATATATATATATATATATATAGGTTTTAAAAGAAAACTTGATCAAAATTTTGTAACTTACAATATATACCTCAAAATTATTGTAACTCCCCCTGAGTTGATTGTACCATTATCTATGTTGTCTTAGTAACCAAAATTTTGTGTTGTATATCATGCTCCCTTTTTTATCTTGTCTCCCCTTTCTTTTTTATCTTATCTCCCCCTTTTTGACACTTATGTCAAAGATTACTAAGGGTTAAGACCATATTTTGCCAAAAATGCGCTATTTACTTCCATAATCATCTTGAGAGCTGCATCCCAATTATGCAAAGTAATTTGCAATGACTTGTGTTGGATAGCAGTCTCTATAGCAAGTTGAACAAGTCCATCTAAAGTAGAAAGATTAAGATCTTTCTTGAGAACAGTTTCTGCATAGACCTGTTCTTTATGGAGTACTTCCAAATGTGGGGTAATGGAGGATTGGAGCTATATCAGCTTGACCTTGATGGTGACCTCTTCTATTGTCAACACAACTATTCTTTTTGGATGTGAAGCATTTGAGCAAAATGCTTCTCACTTTGAGCTAGATCTTTAGGTAGTTGCATGATTGAAATCTTCAGATTCCTCTCTAGGCTCATTATTCTTTGGCTTGTCTTTTGTGTGAAGTATGAAAATTCATACAACTTTTTGTACAATGAGAATATATTCTCAAGTACCTTTTTCACTTTGTCAAGCATCTTTGCCAATTCAACCTAGGAAAGTGCAATTTCATTAGATATTTTCTCATTTACTTTCCCTTGGAATTTCCTTTTAGACCATTCCATAAGTTTTACATTTGTTTCTTGGTCTTCATTTTTCACCTGGTCAACAATATCTAATAATTGTTCCATTATATGCTTTGACTCATCTGGTGACTACAAACTAAAGGCATCCATAAAGATGTCCTTAATCTCATGTAATGTTTGCTTTCGTTTATACTCCTTCTTGAGTATCTCCTACCTCTTTCTTCTATTTAATGCTTCTTGCATCTCATTGATTTGATCAATGCTTATTTTTTTTGAGTCATAACTTGGTATGACTATCTCCTCATCTAATTCAAGGTCTCCATAGTGAAGCACCCTTGCAATTTTTGTAGCTTGATCCTGGTGCTGACATTTGCAGTGGCATTGCATCATTGCTTGGTTGTTTCAAAGGAGTTCTCGAGATAGGAAAATTTATCAATGTTTGTATTGCCTCCTACTCTTTAGGGGTTTCCTCTAATTTCTTCTCCTTCTGTGTACTACCTTGATCAATTATAGAAATGTTAGGAAGTGCACCTTGTGTTTGTGCTATAGGATCAGATGTAATAGTCTATCTTGTTTGTTCTACTTCTTTGTCTCCTATTGCACTCGGCTTCTGTACTATGGTGTCAACTATTCCTAGTGAAACAAATGTTTGTATTTGAATTTGACCATCAGTAGTTGTAGAGATGATGGAAGGTGGTTCTTGTGGATTCACCTTATCTCTAACTGTATCTTCTACTAACTTTTGTAATTCATCCACACTAACCAATATTGGATCTATACATAATTTTTCTTGTTGTGTGGATTGTTCAAGGATTAATTTGAGATCCTCTATAGTTAAAGGATTGATGTTCTAAGTAGAAGTGTTGGGAACATCATGTATCATTACAGTTTTTGTAGGTGTGAAGGGTACATGAGGAGGGCTAGAAGGTTGCAATTGTGTGTCTTGCACACTCTGGTCTTGTTGCTACTCCTGCTCAGCTATTGCCTTTTCATCTTGTTTTTGTGTCTCCTCCTCCTCACATTTTTCTTTCTCCTCTCCATCTTTCTTTTCTTCTTCCTTCTTTTCTTCTTCTCCTTTTTTTGTATTCTTTGCTTCTTCCTCCTCTTTCTCACTAGGCTCTTCATGTTCTGTGTTTTGTCCCTCAAGAGGATCTTCTTCTCCATCTATGATAGTAGTCAAACCAAATATCAACTTCCATATTTTTGTTGACTTACTGACAACATCTTCGATCTTGTTTTTTAAGATATCAAAGGCTCTATACTTTGGTGTGAAATTTCCACTATATTCCTTATTAGCCTTTTTTATTTGACCTCTTGTTAGGTCAAGCATCACCTCTACTAAGGTAGATTCTCTTATCTCCTTTTCAATTTTTAGACAATAATGCCATTTGTTTTCAATTTTCTCATATAATTCTCTTGGCATTGTATTGTCTAGCTCTAGAGGTGTAGACTTGAATTCAGCCATCATGGCATATAATAATTCCTCTATTTTGTTTTTCTCTTCTTTACTTATCTTATCAAAATCAATGCTTTTCAAATCAATAAAATTTTCATTCTTAATATTTTCACAAATTTTATCTAAGGCTGATTTGGGAGGATGACTTACCACTCTAAATTTGTTGATATCTTCTGACTTTGTTTTCTCCTCCTCATCAGAATTTGGTTGTGCTACATATTTTCTTCTTTTTCTCAGCACTTCACCAGTCTGTTCAATAGCCTTCTTCTTCTCTTTGATTTGATCCTTTTCTTTTTGTGAAGATGCCCTTGTGGTAGCCCTTGTGACTAGTATCTGTGGCTTGGCTTGAGTTGGCTTAGCACCCTTCTTTGTTTTGAGCTAGGCTAGAGGTTGTATTATTTCCTTTCTTTTCTTTGGCTTGGCTTAGGTTTGTGCTTCCTTGGCTTCTTCTTCCTCAAAACCTTTCTCCTTATCTTCACCTAGGCCTTGAGTCAATTCCATTTGGCATTGTTCTTTTTCATCCTCATCCTCATCATCATCATCATCTTCTTCTTCTTCTGCTTCAACATCAATTCCTTCACCAAATTTCTTCTTTATTTTCTTCACCAATTTTTCTTTCTTATTCATTAAGGAGGTAGTCTTTAATTCTATTACAATCTTAGATTTAACAACATCATATGTGCCAAAAGGCTTGGTAGACTTTTCTATTTCTTCTGCAAGCAATGTAGTGATTGCTGTTGATGCTTCATCGACATCTAGTTCATAACCAAATGGCCTTAGCCATCTTACCCTTGGAATTGCTGCTTGGATGTAGGTGAAATCAATATCAACTAAGAATCATATGTCATTGATATTTTTTTCCACTAAGGAAACTGGTATTCTTGCCCTTTGCTTCATGGATTTCTTGAAATCCTCAAAATAGCTTGTCATATGGGCTTCAAAGTTGTCACCCATCTAATTAATAAACTCATTATTTGTGTAATTATAGTTTTGTTAGGATTATAGTTTACCTTTCCTATAGAAGGAAACTCTTCCATTATATAGAAGAATATACACATAAGAACTGAACCAAATTTGCATTGAGCACCTTTTGTTCTCCTTGTTGCTCCTAGGTTTTCATTTATCTATTGTGGCAAAAGTTCTGACAAATCATATGTGTGATCTCTCTTTACCAGTTTGTAGGCCACATAAATTGCTATGCATGGCATGCTATTCAATCTATTGGACTGATAGAATTTGTGGGATATTATCGTTACAACAAAATCTAGAAGGGGATCAGTGATGGTATCAATAGTCATACCTCTCTTATTCCATTTTGCTCCTGTATTCTTTTCAATGACTTCTTTGGAATCACTGTGCAAGGTCTTAGTTTGATCTAGGGTTGGAAAACTAGTAACCCTATATACTATCCTTTTTGTAATCTTTACTAGACCTTTTTCTAGCCAAAATCATCCATCATGAATTGTGCTTAAAATAATTCATATCCATTCAGTTTTGAATCCTATGGGGTAAACTAGGGCATTGGTCAAACCCTTCCTTTCAACTATCTGGTATTCATCCTTCACAATATTGTTCTCACATAATCTGTCATAGGCTTGGAATATTTCAAGATCACTTATGGCACCAATTTTGCATTTGTAACACTTTTTTACATCCTACACCATGAATACTTTGGATGGAACAATGGATAATGCACTAGCAAGGTTGTTTCTATTGGAAACTTTTGGAATTGGCCTAAATTTAGGTTGTTTAACCTCAATGCTGACTAACTGAGCCTCATGACCTTATTTTCCCTTGGGGTTCTTAGAACTAGAAGCCATTTGTGCAAACTAGGGTTTCCTTTATAAAGAAATCTAAAACTGCATAGCTCGACACAAATGAAAATACCTCAAGATCAATGAAAATGTGTTGTAAGAGGTCAGAATTTTCTTGGAACACTGGATTCTCTACTATGAAGTCACTCCACTTTCTTTCTCTTCTTTGCTTCTCATTCACGATGAAGAAGAATGATTAAAATCATGATATTATACCCCATTTCCATCACATTAAATGCTCAACTGCCCACTCAGCTTCTGAAGGATTTTTAACATTACTCGGCTTACATTTCATTTCCACTTCACTCGACTTCCATTGGAGTTATTTAACTTAGCATCAGTTATCAACTCGATCGCTGTTAAGAACTTGACACCCACTAGAGCTTTACTCGACCTTTGAGGACAACTCGTTAGTTTTGTAAGAATCTTTATATTATGACTTGGCATCTCTTCTTATGCTAATTTTTCTTTGCAATACTTCTTTGTCTTGGGACTGATGCATGATTTAACTTTGTATATCAATCCCATGTATCTATTCATGTTTAGTTTGATGAAGTGTGATCACTTGACCCATTGGATGAAGTGATCCCTTCACTTGATGTGCTACACTCATCTTTCTTTTTCCAAGTCTTATTCATTTTCCCTCTTATCTTTTCAACATCAATCTTTTCTTTTCCTTTGTTGTATTTAATTTTTGGTGCTTTTGACCTTGTAGAATAGTTTCTGCTGATATGACCAGTTTTCAAGCAGCTGAAACAGGTGGTTTGACTTAGCCACCTACTATAATTCTCTCTAAAGTGTGTTCTTATACAATTTTCAAGGATATGTCCATATTCTTGACAATAATGACAGCTATACCTAGTGTTGTAATCCCAACAATAGTGATTTCTATTGCCTTTTGTATTTGCTGGTTGATTTGATGTCCACATAGGCTTAGATCTACATTCAAAGACTCTATGTCCATACTTCTTGCAATTATGGAACTGTCCATCAAATCTTTGTGTCCTTGTGACTTTAGTCCTACAATCTTATGTCATATGTCCTTGCATGTTGCACTTGTGACAGTAACCATTTCTTTTGGGTTTGTTTGGCTGATTGATCCTTTTACTCCTGCAAACATTAGTAGTATGCCCCTTTTTATTACAATAATGGAAAGTGGATTTAGAATATTTACCTTTGTCACTTCTTTGTTCAAAACTCTTTGATGATTCCCTAACTTCAATGCTATTGTATCCAAGTCCTAATGTATCATGGGTTGATCTTGTAAACTTTAGAAACTATTCAAAGTACTTGATGGCTTCACTTGACGTGTTGAGATTCTCTGCTATCTCTTTTTCTCTATTCAATTCATTCTATAGTTGTCCATTTTCCATCCTTAAGGTAGAGATCTCAATATCTTTCATATTGAGTTCATGATGAAGGTTCATCATTTGGGCAAGTGTATCCATCTGCATGTTTGAGATCCTTGTCAATTCAGTACATTTTTCTTCCAATCTGTTTGCAATATTCCTTTTATTATATTCCATCATGACTCTATCCTCAACTGCTCTTTTCTTTTGTTCAGTGATTTCACATTCCATTATGGCCTATGATTGATGTTCCATCTTGAGAGATCTTATCTCTTTTAGTTGAACTTTGTTTTTCTCCATCAGTTCCTCTATTGCTGCATCAAACTCTTTAGTGTCTCCATTGGAAAACACTTGTGTTGTATCAATCTCCCTATAGTTTATATCATTTTCAGCTATGGCTATCTCCTTTCTTCTTTTCAAGGATTTTTTGAATTCATCTCTAGCTTCCTCTACCTTGTGTAGAGTGATATGTACATCTATCACTTGGTTCTCAATGATCTTTCCAAGTTTGAAAACTTCCATGTTTAGATCTTTTCCTCCAAGCTGTTAGGGTTCTTCTTGAGAGAACTTAGCTCTGATACCAATTGTTGGAATATTCAAATAGGAAGAATGCTTTTGAGAGGGGGGGTGAATCAGAATTATTGCACTTTAACCATTAAAACTTTTAACTGAAAGTAAATTGCATGCATGTAAACATATCAAACAATCATGAAAAACAAATATGCATCACCAGAAGGGCAGCATAACTAGTTTCATGGAGAGGCTCCATGGTTTTGATGTAGGGGTAACCAAGATTATGGTTGATACCTAGCACAATAGAAAGGTCACAATTGATGGTGTCTCCCACCAAATCACTGAGGGTCTCATCACGGAGGTGACAGGCTTCTCCCAGGAAGGCATGAGATTCTTCAGGGATAAGAAGATGTCCACCAATGTTGTCAATGCTTTCGTCAAGAACAATAAGGAGAAAAGAAAACTGGTAAAGATTGACAACTACTATGACATTGAGTCCATCAAGAAGTTTTGGGGGCTTGTTTTAAGGATCATCATAGAGTATGTCACTTTGGAGACCAGCTTTGATAGAATCAGGACCCATCATTTTTTTCTACTTAATCATTTTAGACATAAAGTGAAAATGTCCTTTCCTTTCTATATTTTTACTTCTATGACTAAGAATATAGAGAGTTACAAGAAATTTCTTGTCAAGAACCCCGCCCTTCATGAAGGTCTTCTACTCCTCATTTTTTATTTTTTGAAAACCCAGAAAAGAATCAAGTCCATTAGGGCTTCAAGTGGCTTCTCGGAGGACACTGCCAGCTCAGACTCTGGGGAAGTGTGCATTGTGAAATCTGTCAAGTCTGAAACCCCAAAAACCAAACCCTCTCCCTGCTTCCCTAGCAGGAAGAGCCCCAAGTGCCCTCCCCCTAACCCCCCTACCCCTCATCCTAAGGAGTCTAGTGATGAGTCAGATACAGAGTCGGAGGAGGTAGATTTAGTGGAAGAGAAGGAAAGTGAGTTGGAAGATGACAAGGAGAAAGATAATGACAAGAAGGAGGTGACCCCCTTGGTAACCCAAGATAACCCCAAGAAAAGAAAATTGGACCAGACCCCAACCCATGATCATATCAGTGACTATGTTGATTTTCCCCCCAGCCCTACTGTAGCCACCTCCCCCCTGAAGGTCCCCATTTCGCTCCTAGAAGAGATGATAGAAATCATGGTTGAAAAGGGGGGGGAGGCAATTAGGAAAAATAAGAGAAGAGCCTGAAGAAATTTCAATATGGATAGTGTCAGTATGGGCATTGTTAGAGAACCTACTAAAATCCAGGTGTTGGGGGATCTCAACAGTAGCACCCACTATGATGAGCTCCTTGACCCAACTCTTCTGGTTCTCTCATACAATATTCATGAAATGGGTTTCAACTTTCTCAACAATGCAAAGAATGGCCTACTTGAAAATTTTCGCTCCATTAAGTGGCTTTTTTAGGAAATTGAGACTCTGAAGAATAGGTCCAACTAGACCAACAACAGGGGGGATGTCAAGGATCATGAGGCCAGAGGTAGTAAAGACCAAGTGGGCAGCCAAGAAATAGACAAAAGCCAGGACCCTAGAGACAATCAGGAGGATAGAATCACCTAGCTCGAGCAGAAGGTCCAAAGGCTAGATTCCATCCACCAAGTTGTGACTAAACAGATTGTGGATACCCTCCATACCTTGAATGAAAACATTGTTAATCTAGGGGATTATCTGACCAAGGCTAGCCTTGTGGGGAATGTGGAGCAGAGTACAGAGCACGAAACCAACCGTGAAGATCCTCAGAAAGAGACTAGAATCCAGGAAAGTCAGGGGGACCAGATGCATTTCCTCCCCATGATCCAAGAGGAAGAGGCCAACCAGAAGGAAAGTGACACTACAGAAACCCTGCAGGCAATGGAAAAGAAGGGACACTAGTTTTCTTGCCAGGCTCTGTTCCTGGCCTTTGTTTCTCAGGGTTTAGGCCTTTTTGTTTCTGGCCTTTTGAGGCAGTTTTTGTTTTTTCTATCTTTTCTGCTTTAAGTTGTTTTATGCTGTAAAACTTTGGGTTTCAGGATCCTTGTAAAACCTGTTTTCCTAATAAAAAACAAATATGCATCACCATATAACACTTGAGATTTTGGTAACCCAGAAACCCTCCAAGAATAAGAAGGTAAAACTAGGGTGGGGATGATACCCACAAAATTACTACAGCGATAATGTTTGACCACTTCTAATGGTCTGCCTTGTTAAAGGCTTTGCACTATGTCAATAGTGACCTCGTTAAAGGATTTAAAAACACTTTACATGAAGTGTTACCCTATTAAAGGATTTAATCACCTCTTTAAAGGATCTACAAAATAGTTGTTAAGCTAACCTATCAACATAGGATTTCCTTTCTAATACAATTGCTAGAGAGTATTAGGTATAATAAACCTGATAGCTTACAATCCTTGATTGCTAAATTCAAGCACTTAATCTACTTTCTCTCATCTTGATTCTCTAAAATCTAATATCTGTTTGTATTCCTTACTTAGTTTTGATCAACTAAATATCTATTTGTTGCTCTTTTCCTCTAAGTCTTTTTACTCTTCACACTGAACTCCACTATAGTTTTCCCATACACTCCTTCATCCATCTCTCATACAATGAGATTTCATCTTCCTTATAAAGACATTCAAAGACTTAGGGTTAGATATGGATCTATGATCCATATTGAATCTCTATTTCTCGCTCATTCCTTGCACTTTTATTATTGGTTGCATGCCTTCTCCATTTTTCTTATTGGCTGCATGTCGATTGCATAGGAAAACTAAAAGATTCAATCTTATCTATTTGATCCTTCGAGATTCACCATATGTCAGCCATAAAAATGATCTACATATGAGTTTGTGCCTTTTCAAACTCATATATGCATTCTGTGTTACTTGGCACTTTACTAATTCCTAATGCTCAACACATATAAGAAATTGGCTTACTCAGCTACTATAGTGATTCTATCCTGCTCGGCATCATCTATGACTCGGCACCTAAATATTACTCGGCACTTGTATCATGCTTGACACCTAAAGTCACTCGGCACTTGATCTTCACTCATCACCTAAAGGCTACTCAGTACCTAAAGATCACTCAGCACCTATTGGATTTTCTGACTTGGCATACATAGTGTACTCGGCTTCAATGTAGAAGGTGGTTAAGTGTGTTGGCACTCAAATGTCAAAACCATTATGAGACTAACAGTTTCTATATCCATCTTCAATGTGTAGCGGAATACACATCATAACTTAAATGAAGAATCTAAGAAGCATCTTTTTATGATAGGTGTGTAAGAAGAAATCATGGAAGCCTTGGACCTAATGGCTGGAGGAGATGTTGCACAAAGGACTTGGAATGAAATCAAGGAGATATTTTAAAGCTATTTGAGAGCTACTATGAAGAAAGGTAGAAGACTAAGGAGCCTACCGCATAAGACCAATAGTGGGTCAGGAGTGTCTAAGATGGCATTATCTAACCTACTATCTGACTTCAAGCAAGATATCATTAATGATGTTGCTACTTAGTTGGATACTATAGACACCTAAAAACCTTTAGAAAATAAAGTATTTTTATTTTCTGAAAAAGTCCTGATGACATCATCATTTATTAATTAATTAATTAATTAATTTTTATGCCATTAAATCCCTTTATCTTAATTTAAAATATTTAATTAAGGAATCCCTCCCAAAAATGTTTAAATCTTATTTAAACATTATTTTCTTATTTATTAATTATTTAATTAATAAATTGACCAAAAATCCTAAAATAAATAAAAAATTTATTTTTTGCCCAAAACTTGGCCAATTTCCTTATGACCAATAACCTCTTCCAAAATATTCTAATCCTTCTTTAATTTCGATTAAAGGCTAATCTCATCATTTCCTACCCCTAACCCCAACTCAAAATATTTAATTAAAATTGAATATTAATCCTCATGTTTATTAAAAAAGTTTTAATAAATATCTCCTCAACCCAAACCCTTGAAATAAATAAAACTTTATTTATTTCCTAAAAATCTAATTTATCCTCATCCTAGGAAATTCTAGACTATTCTAGAAAGTCTTTATCCTCATCCAAAATCTAGACTCTTCTAGAAGATGTCTTTAAACCTAATCCTAATCCCCTCCTAACCTTGTCACATTCCCTAAACATGGGTTAAAACTTACTAACCCAAGCCAATGTTAACAAATATCTCCTCCTTCACCCACCCTCATTAAATGCCATCCACTTGCCTATCCCTAAGCTAATCCTAAACCATCCTAATCCATCCTCTAATCATTTGCACAAGCCTAAACAAGCTTAAAACCTTCCTAATCAAGTCCAAGTCGAAATTTCTCTATCACCCTCAAAATATCTCAACCATAAAACTTTATGAAGTCCACTAGGTCATAAATGACTCTTACAAGCCCTTTTATTGCTCTTACAAGTCATTATGAGGGTCTTTA
Source organism: Cupressus sempervirens (assembly GCA_028749045.1). Taxonomy (NCBI): domain Eukaryota; kingdom Viridiplantae; phylum Streptophyta; class Pinopsida; order Cupressales; family Cupressaceae; genus Cupressus; species Cupressus sempervirens. The sequence goes on along the minus strand of CM053792.1, from coordinate 889,291,533 downwards.
TGAAGATTTTATCCCTTGAGCCTCCTTTGTTGACTCATCCTTCCCCTTTACTCCATCCTCTCACCATGTGACATGTGTCACTCCTTGATTGGCTATAAGGAAGCACAATCCATGTGCTCTCCTCTCATGCAATCTAAGCCCTCCATAAGCTTTTTCCCATCCTTGCATCTTAGCCCTCAAACCCTCAAGCCTCTTGCCTATAAATTGGATCCTTCCCCTTTGAAAAATAACACAATCCATGAAGTAAAGTTATAATGCTATTTTGAGAGCCAAATCCATACTAAAGCCATCTATCCACACCAAAAATCCACAATCATCCATTGCAGCCTTTGGAAGCATATTGAGCATACATCCTATCCATTTAGATAAAGCTACTCAACAAGAGAGCTTCTTATTGAGAGAGTCCATTAATGGCTCATATTCTCAATTGAGAGCTCATTTTAGTCTATCTTGAAGTTTATGAATTTTGTTTAGTTTGTAGAAGCTTTATTTAAATTTGGTTTCTATTAGCATACTAACATTGCTCATATACAGATACCAGGTAAGCTCAAGTGAAAAAGGATGAAGTTTATGCTATGATGATTGAATTTTACTCTTGTTAAAGAGAAAGGAACAAGAATTGCATATACAAGACCATTGCAACCGTAAATGCACATCCAATACCCACTGAGTTCAAAGCAATTATTGAGGATACAAGAGAAGTGATTTATGTTGCTTAAAGATGACCATGGGCTCAAAGACAAGGTATGCCTCAAGACCCTCTAAATAATTTTTGTTGTAATAATAATTAGTGGCAAGGCACTATCCCTCTAAATTCTACTCCTCAAGGACATAATTAGAATAATAATTGGCCCAACTATCAGCCATAGTATAACCAAGCCTACCCACAACCACCTTAGTATCCCCAGAAAAATAATCAATGGCCAAAAAAAATAACTAGTACCCTTAGTGGGGCCCTAACCAAAAACCTCTCTACCAAGGGAATTAGTAGCAACCACCTCAATGGGGGCCTAGCCAACCACCTCAGCAACAAGCCCTAATGCCTCCGCCTTAGTAGCAAGCCTTGATGCCTTTGCCTCCTGCATCAAATGCTAGCCCACAGAAGCAACCACATCTTTCTACTTAGCCATCACCAAATCCCAACAATAAGTAATAGGCTTATTCTTTGGAGATAGATGATATTCATCTAAGGTCAAAAACCAAGTTGCCAACACCTAAAGGACCTATAATAACTGAGGTTGTTGATACTAAAAATGTTCCAACAAATCAACCAACTAATGCTTCAATTCCCCCACCTGTACAACCATCTACTCCTCCATATCCAAAAAGGTTAGTTCCTATAGTAACTGATCTCCTAGACCAGCTTAAGAAAATGACTATCCAAATTCCCTTATTGGATGCACTTAAGGATATTCCCCTTTATAATAAAGCTTTAACAAAAGGATGTGTGAAGTAGTCTGGTAGAAAGAAAAAGGATCCTCCTACTATCCATGTGTTGGGACAACTTTTTGATTTAATGTTGAGTAAAGCCCTAACACCTAAGTATTCTAACCCAAGAAGTCCTATGGTTATCATACACTTAAATGGCATCCAAATTTAGAATATTTTTATTGATTTGGGAGTGTCAATTAATGTCATAACTAGAGAAGTCTTGTTAAGACTTAGCATTATTGGATTAAGGGACACTCCTACAATACTTTAGTTAGCAGAAAACTCAATTGTCAAGCCTAATGGTATGATAGAAGATATCATCGTAACCCTAGATTTTGTAGATTTTCCTTTAGACTTTATTGTGTTGTCACCTAGAGGCACCCTTGACATCCATTAATCTTAGGATGACCTTGGTTGGCCATTGTAGATGCATGCATTGCATGTCGATCAAGAAAAATGAAAATATCAAATGGTGCCAAGACTAAAAAGTTAACTTTGTACTCTCCTACATAACCACAACTAGATCTTGACCAAGTTTCTTGGCCAGACCTTGGTGATGATCCTTCATAAGTTAATTCTATTCAATAGCTCATGATGCTTGAGAGAAACCCATTTTTTGTATCTCAAGAAGAAGATGATATACTGGTTGTAATCTTTACTAATTAGTATGATTCTAAGGAGTGCACTTTTGCAAATCCTACCAGATCCTTACAAACTATATTGCCTAAATGTGATGCACCTCAACCTCCTATAGGACCTAATTACCTTCATACATTATTACCCCATAAAATTAAATCTCCATCAATAGTAGAGGTTTTAAAGATAGATAAGGTAAAGAGAGCTGAGATTGCTATAGGAAAAGAGCTAAATATCAATAATGACCTTACTACATCTCAGATGACAAGTCTCATTAAACTATTGCAAGATTGTCAGCAAGTCTTTGCATGGGACTATATTGACATGAAGGGCTTAGATCCTAGTCTTTGTACACATAAGATATGTATTAACTCAGAATGTAAGCCAGTGAGACAACTCTAGAGGAGAGTAAATCAAACATTAAAAGATATAGTCAGAGTAGAGTTACAAAAACTTCTTAGTGTTGGATTTATCTATCCTATTTCTGATAGCTAGTAGGTCTCACCTCTAGTTATTTTTCCAAAGAATTGAGGAAAATGGAGAATATTTGTAGACTATAGAGAGCTTAATAAAGCCACTAAAAAAGATCACTTTCCTTTTCCATTTATTGATCAAGTGCTAAGTAACTTAGCAGGAATGATATATTTTTCATTTTTAGATGGTTTAAGTGGATATAATCAAATCCATATCTCTCTAGAATATTGGGATAAGACAAAATTCACCTATCCATTGGGAACATTTTCTTACTCTGTCTTACATTTGGATTATGTAATGCACCTACAACTTTTCAACGAGTGATACTTAGCATATTTTCTGACATAGCTATTTTTTGTATTGAAATCTATATGGATGATTTCACCATTTATGGTAACACATTTTAACAAGCTCATGCCAACTTGGAGAAGATGCTAAAAAGGTTATAAGAATACAACCTTTCTCTTAATAGTGAGAAGTGGTATTTCAAGATGGAAGAAAGGGTTGTTCTTGGCCACTACCTTTCCTCTTGTGGAATTCAAGTGGACCCTATAAAGATTGTTGTAATTACTAATCTACCAATGCCAACCAAGAAAATAGATGTTAGAAGCTTTCTTGTACATGCCTATTACTACAAGAGGTTAATCAAAGATTTTAGTAAGCTTGTTATCCCCTTATACAACTTACTCAAGAAAACAACTAAATTTGACTACACAGAAGATTGTGAAGTAGCATTCTAGAAATTGAAGGATGTTTTAACAACACCTATTCTTAGAGGACCTAATTGAAAGCTACCTTTCCACATTCATACTGATGCATCTAATATTTCTTTTGGAGTGATTCTAGGACAAAAAGAAGGTACTATTGAGCATGCCATTTACTATATTAGTAAGAATTTGTAGGGTACTAAGCTGAATTATATTGTCACTTAAAAAGAATTAGTTGTTGTTGTGTATGCACTTAATAAATTTTAGCATTATATCACAAGCTATGAGGTTTTTCTCTACACTAATCACTCTACTATAAAATATTTGATGTACAAACCTATTTTTTTTGGTAGATTAGCACATTGGCTACTCCTCATGTAGGAGTTTAATGTGAAGATAATAGATAAACCAAGTTGAGCCAATGTAGTAGAAAAATTTCTATCACAACTTCAAGTACTTGATGATCCTATAGCCATAGATGGCAGCTTCCCTGATGAGCATCTATTTTCAATAGAGAGTTATAATGCATGGTTCATAGATATAGAAAATTACCTTGCTATAGGAAGAACACCACCACACTTTTCACCCAAACAACATCATCTCTTCATGGAAAATAGTTTCAATTTCTCATGAATAGCTAGGTTGATGTTCTACAATGGACCAAATCAAGTAACTCACCAATGTGTGAGGGAAGATGAAACCTATGACATCATGCGGGCATGTCATGATGAACCATGTGGGCATCATTTTGCAATAAAGAGAACAACCTACAAGATTTTGACAACTGGATACTACTGGCCTACTCTCCATAAAGATGCAGCAAAGTATACAAGACAATGTGATCAATGGCAACACATGAGAAGACCCACTAAATCTAATGAAATGTCTCTGTAAGCACAGGTGGTGGTCATGCCTTTTGACAAGTGGGGTATTGACTTTGTCAGTCTAATAGAACCCTCTTCTCACAGTAAATCATACATCTTAGTATGTACTAATTATGCAACTAAATGGGTTGAAGCACAAGCTATGACACATACTAGAGATCACAAAGTAGTAGATTTTCTATCTAAATGCATATTCACTAGATTTGGAGTATTTAGAGAAATTTTCATAGTTCAAGGAGCTTAATTCACATCTAACCTGATTGCATAACTCATGAAGAAGTACATGTTCCATCATGGCACATATTCCCCATACCATCCTCAAGCTAATGGTTATGTAGAAATCACAAACAAAGAGATAGAAGCAATCCTCACCAAGATAGTTGCTATTCACAAATAGGACTGGGTTACCTAGCTTCCTAAAAAAATTTGGGCTTATAGGACTACATGGAAGAGCACTACTAGATTTACCACATTTGAATGACTTTATGGTAAATCTACTTCCATGCCTATAGAATTTGAGAACAAGACTTTAAAAATTGCTTTGGAATTAGATGTTCATCTTTCAAAGGCTCAAGACAATAGGTTACTGCAGCTGAATGCTCTTGATGAATACTAAAAATCTGCCCTACATAATACTGAGATAATCCAACAACAACGAAAGAAATGACATGATAAATTCATCCGTGATAAGAAGTTTTCTATTGGAGACTAGGCCTTGTTATATGATTCCCATTATTAGCAAACTCCAAGGAAATTTCAAATGTGTTGGCTTGGACTATGTGAAATCATTTCTATATTTGAGAATGGTGTAGTACAACTCTCTACCATTTATCCTTCATTTTAAACTACTTGTTAATGGGCACTATTTAAAACTCTACCATAAACCATCTAGTCATGAAGAGTTCCTACAACAATTCCAACCATCTATTGATCCTACAACTCCTGCAACAACTTTAGATGATTTTCCTACTCATTTACCATCCTCTCTCTAAGCACATTTCAGTCATCATAATAAACTACTTTCTTAGTGAAAGTATTTTATCTGTAATAATTTCACCTCACTCCACTCTTTCTTATCTTCCACCCCACCTCATCCTTCATCAACTTGCATGATGGTATCATCTATTAGAGTAAATAATTAATTAATTGTTAATTATTTATTCTATTACTTAAGCTTACTTAGGTTAATGCATGTAGTTGAGGTTAGTTGTTGACAACACAAGAGTTTTTTCCATTTAGCATACTTATCTTTTCCACCTCTTGTGGATGTGTGCTTAGTTGTCAACCTTATCTCCTACCTCATTCTAGATTGTTCTACAAGCTTCCATGAGCCATTTTTATTTGGTCTCTCATTCATTGTAAATTCATTCCATTCACATAGCAATTCTAATTTCCTATTCTGAAATATTTTCTTGTGTAGTATATGCTTCAAGCTCTTTGCTCCCTAGGTTTCTCTTTAGCAAGCTATTTGCATTGCAGGTGATCTTGGTGCATTTTTGGAGTCAGGTTCTCAACTCCTACATGGTATTAGAGCCTCCCTGCTGCTTCTTCTTTGAAGGATTTTTGAAGCCGTAAAACCCTAGTTTGTTTGTGCATTTTTTTTCAAATCAGGGGTAGAGAAATTTTTTGGAGCACTTTGGGATCAAATGGATGCTGCCATTGGATCCAAAAGGCCATTTGCAGTCAAGTTTCATATAATTTTTTTTTTTTTTGGCTACAGGCATTTTTTTGAAAAAAATTTAGCCTCCCAAGTAGCTGCTATACGAACACAGAGCAAAAAAACAAAAAAGCACACCATTGTAGCAACACCGACATGCCACCGAATGGCCACCCACGATCCACTAGGTCCCCACTTAGTAGGTGGCTCCTAGCCACAGCAACACTAGAGGAACTCGTCGCTAGAGTGCCACCAGACTCCAACGACCACCAGCGGTGCTGCTAGGTTTTCCTCCCAAGCACCACCGCTACTAGCTATCCTCCACTCCAACATGTGGATTCACCTTTGACTAACATGTGGACACCTACCTAGAGTTGCTAACGTCACTTCCTGATAGTGTGACTTCATTTTTAGGCATGCTGACATCATCTTACTAGCCACTTACATCACTTTTTCAGCGACTGTGTTGATGTCTTTTTTGGCACATTGAGATTAACTTTCTATCTACTAATATCATCATTTTGAATGCTAATGTCATCATTCTAGTGACTATCTTTTGATGGTCATACAGGTGTCAAATTTAACATAGTGTCTATAATTTTCTAGCAAGATGCTTTTTTGGAGCAACAGTCAATTTTTTGACCATAACTTGAGCATACAGAGGTCTTTTTTTGATCCAAAAGAAGCATCAAAAAGCTGACTTAGAGATAGAGACATTGATGCTAGTTTTGTAAGATTCCAAGTTCATTTGAGCTCCCATTTTTTGGTGTCAAAGTAGAGGCTTGTGTTTCCTCCTATTCTGCATCAACAAATCTAGGTTCTTTTCCAATTTTTTTGCTTTCTATAGTTGTTTTTGTGGTATTTGAGAGATATTCTTGTATGTTTGTGGGGGGGTGTCTTTCTTTTCTATAATTTACTTCAGTTAAGACCCTTCTACTTCCATCTTTTTCTTTCTCTCAATGGCGGATCCATCTGTGACCCGTCTCACACCACACAAATACCACACCTAGAAGGCACAAATGACTAAGCTTCTCAGGTCAACAAGTCTATGGTCTTGTCTAGATGAGAATCAGTCTATTCTTACATGCCCTTTTCAGGTTCTATAGCATAGGAACAAAATGGATGAAGCCATGGGACTAATTGCACTCAACATTTCAGAAAGTCTCCTATTTCACTTGGATGGTTCGACTACTCCACGGGCTTATTGGTAGAAATTTTAGACTTTTTTTGGACAAGTGAGTGAGTTCTAAGCACTTCAGTTGGATCAAAATTTACTTCTTTGTCACCAAGAAACTTTCCCTCCATCGAGGACTTTTCGATGAAGTTCAAATCCCTACTTGCAATTTTACAAGGATGTGGGAAGAACAAAACTAATGATGAGTGCATATTTTTTATACTCTCAAAGCTGAAGGGGCAGTATCAAGTTTTTTCTTCTACTTTCTACTCCACCATGGATGCCCTTGGAGACAAACATAGGATGCCTACATTTGAGACATTTTGTGACAGGTTGACTAGGGAACAAGCAAAGATCCAACAGGTCGATGGCTCTGGCTCTTCTAGCCAAGCATTGGTTGCACAAAATTCTAAGGGGAAATCAAAGAAGAAAGGAAAATTGAAGAAAGACACATTAAAATTTGATCCTAAGCCTCCAGCTAATCCACTAGCAAACCCTCCCAAGGGTAAAGATTCTTCAAAGTCGGGTGAGTCTACCTCCAAGACCAAGAAGAAATTGAGTGAGAACTGTAGTTTTTGTGGAAAAGATGGACATTTAGTTTCCAAGTGTTGGAAATGATTGGAGGCTTTAAAAAAAGCCATGAAGGAGCATCACATTTCAGCTCCTTAGTCTTCATCTCCACCTATAGGGAAAGGTCATGCTCTTTCTGCATGAGTTACCACTTTAACACCTTTATGGATTCTTGATTCTGGGGCTTCTCACCACCTAACAAACACTCCTTAGTTGCTTACTTCACTTTCTCCTTGTGCCACCACATAGATTGTAGTTGGGAACTCTTCACAACTTTTAGTTTTGGGTTCTAAAATTGTTACTTTGGCTAGGGGCTCTCTACATAATGTACTTTGCATTCTTGATATTTTGATGAACCTTCTATCTATCTATTAGATTTGCCACTCTGGCTCTAGGAAGATAGTTGAGTTCTCACCACATGATGTGGTTATTTGGGACTTGCATGATCCAAAAAAGATCATAGCCATTGGGAGTGTTGACTTTGCATCTCAACTCTATAGATTTGATGGATTTGAGTCTTCTAATGATACAGGTTCATGTTTAGTTGCACATGAAGATTTAGTAAGAAGACTTTGGCATGAACATTCTGGGCATGTCAATTATAGATATCTTCAGCAGATGAGCACATAGGCACTTGTTCTTGGGCTTCCCCAAATTTCCTATCCAGATGGTGTTTGTCAAGGATGTGCACTTGGCAAGCAACATAGGGATTCTTTTCCACATGGATGAGCCACTTGTGCTTTAGCACCCTTGGAGTTGATTCATAGTGACCTCATGTCATTTCCTACTCCTTCTTTTTTGGGTGCTAGATATGTGCTTACATTCATTGATGACTTCTCTAGACACACATGGGTGTACTTTCTTAATTACAAATCTGATGCCTTTGACTCATTTCAAGTTTTTAAGGCATTTGTAGAGAAGCAATATGGGCTTTCTATTTGGCAGATTCACATGGATAATGGGGGGGAGTATGTGAACTAGACTTTCAAAGATTTCTATTTTGAGCATGGTCTTTAGCATCAGCTTTTAGTACCCTACACTCCTTAGCAGAATGGTGTGGCCGAGAGAAACAACAGAACCCTTTGGGACATGGAAAATTTCATGATTCAGTCTAGGTCCATGAATTCATGTTTTTGGGCAGAGGCAGTCAATTGTGCCAACTACATTCAGAATCAGATGCCCCACAAGGCACTTTGACATATGAGTCCTAAGGAGGCTTGGTCCCATGTCAAGCCTAATGTGTCATCATTTAGAGTTTTTGGGAGTATGGCATATGCATTTGTACCTAATGCTCAGAGGAAAGAAATGGAACTAAAGAGCTAACCACTGATTTTTGTTGGCTACTACGAGGATGTATAGGATTACAAGTTATTTGATCCTGATTCTAGAGAGGTCCTATTTCGACAAGATGTCCAATTTGATAAGAGCCCTCTTGTAGTTCATTCCTCACCTCTAGTGACTCCTTCACCTTCTACTAATCCCTCTTCATCTCCACTTTCTTTCATGGATGATGAGGATGATGATCATGGTTATCTCGATATACCTCCACCATAGGATCATCCCCAAATACCTAAATTGGCTCGAGCTACTGTTGAGGCTGTAGGATCTCTAGCTAGTGACCCATCCACATCTCATTGCACCAATTCTCACACTGCAGGTTCCAGTCTACTCAGTCATGCTGTTAGTACTGATCCTCAGACATTTGCAAAGGTGACAGGACATTTAGAATGGGAAAGTGCAATGGAAGAGGAATATTCTTCTTTGATGAAGAACCACACATGGGATCTTTGTTCTCTTCCTAAGGGGAGAAAGCTAGTGCATTGTAAGTGGATTTACTGCACTAAGTATGTTGTTGATGGTTCTATTGATAAGTATAAGGCTCGTTTTTTTGGAAAGGGTTTTTTGCAAGTCAAGGGTGTCGATTACTCTAAGACATTTTCCCTTGTTGCCAAGATGAATTCTATTTGCCTTGTCTTATCCCTCGCAGCTTCATAGGGATGGTCATTTTATCAGATGGATGTGAAAAGTGCCTTCCTACATAGTGATATCACTAAGAAGATTTATATGGACTAGCCTCCAAGTTTTTTCCAAGATCCCACCTTGGTTTGCAGGCTTCAACATTCATTATATGGTCTCAAACAAGCCCCTTGAGCTTGGTAAGAGAAGATGGACTCCTTTTTTCTATCTACAGGCTTCACTCACTGTCATTCTGATCCCACAGTGTACATTCAATGTCTTAGTGATGAGATTATCATTCTTCTTTTGTATGTTGATGATCTTATCCTTACAAGTAGTTTGTCATCCATGCTCTAGGATGTTATGCGTGCACTAATGGACTAGTTCGAGATGACTAATCCTTGTTTCCTGCACTACTTTCTTGGTCTTCAGATTCATTAGTCTCCTACTGGAATTTTTGTGTATCAGTAGAAGTATGCTCTTGACATGCTTCATCCCTTTCACATGCTTGATTGTAAGGCTACTCCTACACCATTTTAGTTGGATGTTACTTTTTCTACCTCTTACTCCTCATCTATAGTGGATGCAACTTTGTATCGGCAATTGGTTGGTAGCCCATTATACCTGACACACACTTGCCCTACTCTTTCTTTTGTAGTTGGCCTAGTCTCTTAGTTTTCTCAGGACCCTCATGAGAGTCATTGGCAAGCTGCCAGGTGTATTCTATGGTACATTCAGGGCACACTTATGTATGGCATTCATTACACTATGGGGGACTCCACACAATGTTGGCTACATTGACTCAGATTGGGTCGGTGATGTTGATGATCGAAAGTCTACTTCTGGCTTTTTCTTTTGCCTTGGCTCTGGTCCCATCACATGGTCATACAAGAAGTAACATGCTCGAGCACTTTCATCTATAGAGGCTAAGTACAGGGCCATAATTCTTGCTAGTTAGCAGGCTTTATGGCTTCGTTAGTTGATGACTGAGTTTGGCTTTCCTCCTTATTGTACCACTATTTTATGGTGCGATAATCAAAGTGCCATCCACATTTCTCACAACCTGGTGGAACATCAGCATACCAGGCACATTGATTTTCATATGCATTTCATCCCTCAGTTGATCTAGGATGGTGTTATTGCATTGGAGTACATTCCTACCACCAGTCAGGTTGTAGACATCTTCACTAAGCCTTTTGCATCGCCTCACTTTCTTTAGCTATGGTCAATGCTTGGGGTTATAGAAGTTGTCCTTGGGGGGATTGGTTGAGGCCTTCCTTCCTTCACTTCATGTTTTTTTCAACATGTTATTTTTTACTGCTTTTTGAGGGAGAGTTTTTCCCATGGGGTTTTCTCTCTTTCCCCATTTAATAGAGGTTTCATTTAGTTGCACTGTACTTGGGTACCTAAAATGGCCTCATTGCTGGGACCCATTTTGCATTTTTTCCTTTGTTTTGTGAGCTTAAAGCATTCCCCTAAGTTGCACTTAAAGGGGGGTGTTAGAGTAAATAATTAATTAATTGTTAATTATTTATTCTATTACTTAAGCTTACTTAGGTTAATGCATGTAGTTGAGGTTAGTTGTTGACAACACAAGAGTTTGTTCCCTTTAGCATACTTATCTTTTCCACCTCTTGTGGATATGTGCTTAATTGTCAACCTTATCTCCTACCTCATTTTAACTTGTTCTACAAGCTTCCATGAGGCCTTTTTATTTGGTCTCTCATTCATTGTAAATTCATTCCATTCACATAGCAATTCTAATTTCCTATTGTGAAATATTTTCTTGTGTGGTATTTGCTTCAAGCTCTTTGCTCCCTAGGTTTCTCGTCAGCGAGATATTTGCATTGCAAGTGATCTTGGCACATTTTCAAAGTTGGATTCTCAACTCCTACATCATCTAACAACATGAATTACAAGGTCCATACAGATACTCAAGTTAATTCTTTTTCTTAATGTGTTGTTCTATTTTTAGTTACCTTTGTCACTAGCAATTGCAAGAGCTATTTCCTAATTTAGTTGGGGAGGGGGGAGGTAATTATATTTCATTTCATTTTTTTCATGATCATTAAATGTTCATGCTATTCTTTATATGCCACCACATGATAAAAAGAATGATGTGATGGGAGAGTTAACTTTATGTTGCAAATTTTTTCAAACTAGTCAGTACGAGTTCCAGCTAAGGTACTTAATGCATAATTAAGTGATCTTAAATGCTAAAATATTAGTTACTTAAAACAAGTATTATCACTTGTCTTCTTGTCTTGTTCCAAGCTTTTCCATTTTTGAAACTACTCCTGTAATCACTCTAGAAGAACAATGGGGGGTGATTTGAGAAGAAGAGAACTAGCTAACCATGCAACATTGTTAGGAGACCCAATTTTCCTATCTATATTTCAAGCTAGGGGGTGGACAAATTACATGTTCAAACTATCTACATGGGATGAGGAGCTTACCTTAGAATTTTTGCAAATGTTGAGGGATAGTTTTGCCACAGTCAGAGGAATAAGGGTTCCATTTTTACCCAAGATCGTAGCTGAAATAATGGAATTGCCTCTGGTAGGAGAGGATTTTTCAAATGCATTGGACTTAGTTTTGGCTAGAGTCCAATTTATAGAGTGCATAGACCCACAACTTTAGATAGACTAGAAAAAAGGTACAAGCTGCACATCTTTACTAAAACTATTTAACTAATGTGTTATCTATATTGTGAGATATTTTACTTATGAGGGGAGACATTCATTTTTGAATGCCATGCATTTCAAATTTTTGAGTTGCCTAAGACATGATGACTTCCCTTTGAATGTTCCTCATTTTATGTATCACATTTTGTAAAGAAGAGTTGTTGTAGAGCAAAAAGCAACCCTAAAAAATGTTTTACACCACTATTTTATTAAGCTCATCATAGAAAAAGCCCTTAGGGAACAACGTGGGATATCTTGGGATGATTTTATTTCAAACAATGTGCAAAACCCCATTAGGCAACCTGCAGAGCAAATTGAAGAGGAAAGAGAACCTCGAGAAAATCCTATAAACTCTGCACCGGGCTCTTCCTTGTCTAGACCTAGGAGGTCATAGAGAACCCCAATTTCAACTCCTATAGCTTCTACCTCTGGGTCAGGTCCAACATCTAATAAGGGTAAAAGGAAAATTAAATTTTCCCCAAATACTGGCTCTCTTGTAGTTCCTAGGGTTTATAAGAAGAATAAAGGGAATGTATAGGAAACATCTCCAAAACTTCTTGTAGCTTCAAAGCTAGAAGAAGTACCCCTCAGGCATAGAACTCAAAGGAGCCAATCATCTATAAAACCCAATGACGGTGTGTCTTTTCAATCCCCTATGCTTGAAAATGTAACTATTGAAAAAGAGAAACCTTCTTCTTTTAACAAGGACAAGATCATCATTAAAGATGGTTCAAATGAAGAAAGTGCAAAATGTGTGCCTCTAGTAGCAAGAACATCCTCTATCTAGTCACCCATCATTTTCATAGATTTAGACAATGATGACAGTGTATCTATTAGAATTGCAAACTCTCCTCCTATTCTTAAGAGGAGAGAATTTCATGAAAAATATATTGGAAAATATGGAAATAGTTAATACTATTATTTAATAGATTCTTTCACAAGGGCTATATGCTTTAGCCTCTACAACCTAGCAAGTTGTTCTTCTTGGTCTTTTACCTACATCACATGTTACTTACCATCTTGGTTCCACTATTTCATTGTTAAGCATTATTTCACAACTATCTATTTAGTTAATTTATGAGAGGTAAGAATGGAAAATAGAGAGAGAGAGAGAGAGAGAGAGAGAGAGAGAGAGAGAGAGAGAGAGAGAGAGAGAGAGAGAGAGAGAGAGAGCCTTGACAAAACCATCTTTAATCAAACTCAAGATCTGATTGAAAAGGAAGTAGAAATTGAATAATTAAGTGGTAAACTTACAAAAATCTCTGCCATGATTCCTAAATTGATGTCTTGTCACTCTTCTTCTCCTATTTATGCTCTCTTTTTGAAAGAACAATTTGTCAATTATCAGATGACCTATGTACTACAAGGTAAAAGTTTAACGTTGAATACTCCTCATGAATTCTTCCAAGATTTTCATGCTGCCCCTATAGCCATCAAAAATTTACTTTGTAAACTCTTTTTACATAATATCGTAGTCCTTGACTATAGCGATTGGAACTCTCTTCTTTATGTGGGTGATATTCAACTCAGAGCATTGGTGTCTTGGATCCAAAATGAAGTTAGCAAAGAAAATTAGGCCTACCAATATAAAGAATTAGAGTATGAGATTTCCCTTTTTCTTAGGCCTAAAACCAAGGATGCTAGAAAACTGTACTATGATTGGTTGAAATATGGTCAATCAAAATTTGGAAAGTAGATTATTTCTCCTTTAAGGAAGGTAGCCTATCAAGAATATAAAGTTATGGTAGAAATAGATCTTCATGCAGCAAAGCAGGGATATCAATGGCACTGGATAGGATTAAGTGAAGACCTATAGAAGATGGAACCTCATTCTCTATTAAATCTTATCATGGCTACTTGGTGAGCACCCTAGTACATTAAGCTAGGGGAAGAAAGAAAAAGTGATTGGATTCCTTTAACTTTTTAGCCTCCATTGCTATTGTCCCTATTACTTCCTAATAAAAAAGATTTAGAGAAAGTTGATATGATAAAAGAGCTTCGTAGATGGGAAGGGTACAGGAAGAGTAAAGGGGTTTTTATTGAAACTAAACTATAGGAGGTAAATGATAGAGTGTTCCCTAAAATTTTAGGATGGTTGCAAGGGTCAAAAATTCCATGTTTCCTTGAGGACAAGTCAAAGTTTTAGTTGATGGGGAATGATGAGACAAGAATCTAGTCTATTTTATTATTTCATTTCCAGTTGAATTTGCAAACTTTCTAAAAACTTTTATGTTTAAGAATATGATGTTTATGATAATTTTAGAAAAATGTGTGCATAATTACTTTCTAGGACTGAAATGAATATGCTATGAAATGATATGTCATTTGATTACAAAATAGTGAGAATGATGTTTTTCTTCCTTAGCTAGGTTGGGTATTTCTCTTGTAGCAATGTGACATAGGGTAAACTAATTTAGATGACATATTTTGAATTAGTCTTGATGTATGTTATTACTTTGGAGGCACTAATATTTTTTAGATTTAAAGGTGAAGTCAACTCAGCTAAGCAAAGTCAGAAGCTCGAGAAAATGGTGGTAAATTTCATTAATGACCTTCCACATCACCAACCATTTCATCCATAATAGCTAGTACCTATTTTTAGGAAAGCGAGAGTCAAAGAGAGAAATCCAGGGGTCATGAGCTCCTAAATTAATGTTCCATTTGGCACCAAGGTTAATATATGTCTTATAATATTTAATGTTGTCAATTGTTTTGGTAGTTGATGGAGTCTAAAATCTAGGAATTTTGTTCCTAGTTTGTGCTTAAATAACTAGAAGTCTATGTTCTAGAGATATTAGTTAATTAGTGGTTTTTAGTAGAAGAAGTTTTCTGAGTTTTTGAGGACTAATTTTAATCTTGTTGTTTATCAGTATGTACATTTACTATTGTTATGAATAAAAAGATCATCTTGGGTTTCCATCTTTGAGTAGTTCTATTTCACTTCTTTGTAAAG
Source organism: Cupressus sempervirens (assembly GCA_028749045.1). Lineage (NCBI taxonomy): Eukaryota > Viridiplantae > Streptophyta > Pinopsida > Cupressales > Cupressaceae > Cupressus > Cupressus sempervirens. Next base: position 889,276,407 of record CM053792.1, on the reverse strand, counting down.
GCCCACACAGGAAGTGAGCTAACTAATTAGCATAAGGTTTACCTTCAGTTCATAGAACCAGAGTAGACTCTATTATTCCTGTAGCCACTCATAGCAGAATTAGTGGATTGTTCCTGCAGCATAGGTAGTTGAAGTACTTCTTAGCTATATTTTCATGCTTTGTTGAAATAGATTTGATTCATAGTTTTAGCATAGATTTCTTGTAGCATAATCATTTGAATTTCCATAGAATAATTCTTAAGTTGAGAGAAGTTTGAGGCATATACTTTGCAAACACCATTTCAAGTTTACGACCCTATTTGATAAATTAAATGAGTCCAAATGAGTTGGGTTAGAAACACTCAAGATGTTCAATACTGGATCAAGTAGTCCATTTCTGTAGTATTTTGATCACTTTCTTTGGCCAAGCATATAGACAAAGATCCCATAGTTAGATGCATAAAATTGTCTAAGTGTTAGATAGTTTCACTAGAAGCACAGGAATAGTTTTGTTGAGTACTGATGACAAAGTAATATTTGACACATGCATAGTAAAAAAATATAGTATTAAGTTTCATGATGACATGTCTAAATGTGCAAGTCTTTATAGACTGTATGGAATAAGTTATGCAGTAAACACCAGTAAAGGTAGTGAACAAAGTAGAACAAAGCATAATAGTAAAAGGTAAACTACAAGTTAAGGAATTATTTTGGTTATGAAATAATTACTTAAGTAATTAGTGATGAAATCCTAGATGTTAACCCTAATAGGGAAAGACTTATTTATGTATTATGCCAAGCATTAGAATGTTTGAAGACCGACAGGGAAAGTTTTGTAAAAAGGAAAGGTATATAAAGAAGATAAAAATATGAAAAGTACAAGATGTGTGTTAGATGATGTGTGCATTATATGATGTGAAACATGATGTATGATCAAAAGTTTGTGAAGTAGAATATATATTAGTAAGATGTTTTTGTATATATCTTTTTGTATAAAGGAACTACATTGTATAATTGCATGTTTGGGTAGTGGGCTCTTCTTGCATACATTTGTATTTGTATTACCAACTTCTAATAGGGTTGAGGATTTTAACATGGCCTAGTCCTCTAACAATGACTGAGATATTATATGTATTTCATAGACTCCTACCAAGGTCAATATCCTTAACAAGATTATTTTATTTTGTGGATCATTTTGTGGTACCATCCCTACTAGGGTTTTCCCTTGACCAAGGTTTCACTAGTTAATAAAATATGGTGTTATGAGTTAATTTAAGAGGGAATAATCTAAATATCGATTGAAAATTTATGAAGATTATGAGCCAACAATTTGTTTGTAATCTTGGATAAAATATAAACTTTTGATGCAACATGTATTGTAATATCTTAAGATAGTCCTATATTATTATTGTAAATTGGGAAAGCCGCAAGGCTGAATCAATAACTAGTTTTAGGATGTGGTATAAAGGAAAGGTTATTTCCTAGTGGTAGAGAGTGTATGATATGGGGCTAGATATTTGTAATATGTATTGCACAAACTTGATATGTGAACTTATGAAGATCAAAGAAGAGTTTGGTGTGATTGAGGAATGGTGAGCTTACAAGGAATTACATTTGGAAAGATAAGTTTTTGTTTTTGTATTTGTTTCATACTTGCATTATTTGTAAGTGTAACAATTTTCCTAAGGCAATAATGCAACACCAAGATCTAGAAGCACAAGAGATAACACAAGAGAGATGAGAGATGATCAAATGAGAATCTCAATGATGATCAAATGATAATGAATTTTAGATAATTGGATGATTGCATCATAAAAGAGCCTTGTATATAAGGGAAACTGATATGTCTAGGGTCATACAAGAGATAAACATAAAAAATAAGCACATGTTGATAGGGAGAAGTAGCGATGAACCAATAACTAATTCATGCTTCTTATCTACCTCTGAGACTTAGGGTGTCTTGCAAGATCACCACATGGATTTGTAGGACCTTTTCCAAGAAAATATCCCCAAATCGTAAACCCTACTCCACTATCTTGATAAGTTTTCACTTCTTGTTGTCTACCAAGTGACCATTCTGAATGAAGAGCACTCAAGTTCTTCAACTAAACTAGGTCTTTTTTACCATTCTTCTCAAAAACTTGTAGGATCATGGTAGGAGTCTTAAAACCTTTCAATGTACTCATTTTTCATCTTAAAACATCTTACTATGGTTAAGTTTCTACCTAATTTCACCCTTTTTCTCCAAAATAGGGCTACAAGGAAGAGCCCCAATTAGCCCTATTTCACCTACAAAATAGGGATTTTCTCACTTTTCTTACACTAAACCTTCCAATGTTTCTTCATGGACCTCTAATTATTTTTTTATGTCTTTAATAATTTCTAAGTTTTAGGCCTTGAAATGGCCGTACAATGCCAATGCTAAAATATAAGGTTTTAGAGGGTTTATTAGCTTAACTTGTTGTTTGGTCTTTTAGAGTGCCTTAATGGATTAGCCAAACCTTATCCTTCCATAAAATGGGTCTCCTATCACTCCCTTACAATTTCCATATTCAACATTCAAGAGTTCTCCATCATCCCTATAAGAAAACAAGCTTTGTTTCTATTTCTTCCCTAGTCGTGCATGCTCTAGCTCACCTAGGACAAGAGCTTAAAATTGCTTGCCAGCATTTTGAAAGCCCCCAATTTTTCCAAAATATATTACATTGAGTGTACTCACTATCCCCAAAAGTTTGTGCAATTCCAATAGTGGGATAGTGGGTTACACCATTATTTCTACAAGTTGCTGAAAATAAGATAGCAAATTGTCTAAAATGGAAAGATTTTTAAAACTATCAACCAATAGACTTTCAAAGAAAAATTCCTAAATAAAAATGTTCTAATTAACCCTATATATGATTCCATTAGGTATAAAAACCAAGAACAATTCTAGAAAACCTTAAAAACTCAAAAACTCGGTCTTTTTGCCTTCAAAATGTCATGCTATAGCACTTGTCCATACAAATGATAATCACTTATGTCTCTTTTAGGGTTTGGAAGGTATATATATTTATTAATAGGTATTTCCCTCTAATATTAGGGTTTTTATAAGCCTTCTCATTTTTTAAAAAGAGAAATCAACATTTTTCTTGCAAAATCAACATTTTTGCAAAAATTGCAAAATTGCAATAGAGCAACTTTTGCAATTTTTCTTGCTTGCTCTTTTTATAACTTAACTTGTTATTTAGGCTATCCCTTAGCAATTACATGCTAGAGACCCTTCCCTAAGCTAGTGACTCATCCCTTAGGTTACTCATTACCCTATGGTAAGGTATACCTTTCTTTTTAGGCCATTTATGACTCTTCCTAGGACATTTTGACTTCTTACACCCTAGCTATCAGACTTAGGTCCAATGACCCTTATTCCTACTTACAAAAGCTCTCTTGGAACATAACACAAAAAAAATGAAAAGGTGAGGGCCCTATATTTCAAGGTGCCCCTGCACCATGCTCCTCACCAAAGAAGCTAAGTCCCCTCTATAGACAAAAGGTGGAGATCTATGCCTTTAAGTTTGAACTGATTCTTAGGAATCCATGTAGCCTCTAAGCTTGGTTTACCATGCCATTTGATAAGGTTCTCTTTGTATGTTCCATGTCTAGTTTTTGTATGAATCTAAGAATCCAAATCCTCTCTACTTGAAGCTTTGGATTAGGAAGTAAAGTTGTTGTTTGAGCGTCCTTTTGAGCTTCTTCCACATGTTGATCCACCTTAGTAAGAGGGCCTTTATACTTGACCAAGTTTGCTACATTAAAGATGGGAGAGATAGCTAGATCCTTTGGTAACTCAACCTTGTAAGCACTCTACCGATACTTGGCTAGTATTGGACATGGGCCAATTCTTCTTATTTGCAACTTTGTAGATGTTCCCTTATATATTCTTTCTTTGTTAAGGTGAACCATAACTACATCCCCTACACTAAACTAGACTTCTCTCTTCTTGATGTCAGCTTGATCCTTTATCTTCCTTGTGTTATCAGTAAGGGATTATTTTACTTGTTCATGCACTTCCTTCATAGATTGATTGAAATCTTCCACATAACCACTACTAGGTACTTGACCATCTAGGTTTCTCAATTCACATACACCCATAGGATGTATCCCATACACATTCTCAAAGGGACTCTTACCCGTAGTTCTATTAATGCTATCACTATAAGAAAACTCTGCTTGGTGAAGGACAAAATCCCATATCAAACCATACTCCTTGGTTAAACATCTGAGCAAGTTGCTAAGTGTCCTATTGACCACTTTAGTCTGACCATCATTTTTAGAATGGTACGTTTAACTAAAAGAGAGATTGGTACCTAGCCTTTGCCATAAGGATCTCCAAAAATGTCCCATAAATTTTCTATCTCTATCACATACAATGCTAGTTGGCAAACCATGAATTCTCACAACTTCCTTAAAAAAAAAGTAGGCAATATGACTTGCCTCATGAGCAACCTTCCATGGAATAAAATGACTCATTTTGCTAAATCTGTCCACTACTACATAGATTCTATCAAAACCACTTTTTTTTCTTTGTAAACCAACCACAAAATCCATACTTACACATTTCCATGGTCTGCTTAGTATTGGGAGAGGTTGATAAAGTCCTGCATTCATAGAATCCCCTTTGCTCATTGCCATATGATGCATTGGTCAACATAAACTTTGACATCTTGCTATATTTTAGGCCAATAGTAGTACCTTTGAACCAACTCCAAGGTCATATTAAGCCAAAATGGCCACTCAAACTTCCATTGTGGTTTTCTTGTATAAGGTTCTCCCTCATGGAACCTTTTGGCACACATAGCTGCCCACTTTTGAAGAGTAATTCATTTTTTTTATGTAAATTCTGCAAACTCGCCATGAACATGATTTCCGTGCTCTTGATACACCTTGTATGTTGCTACAAAATATTCATTAGTTTGTAGAGTTCTTTAAAATTATCCAATCCTATGCTCCTTACTTGGATTTCTTGAACTATAAGTAGCCTCCCACTCAAAGCATCAACTACCTTATTGAGCTGCCACTTCTTGTGCTTTATGGTGAAGGTATAAGACTACAGATACTCCACCCACTTGATATATCTATGGTTTAGCTTGTCTTGAGAGTAAAGAAAACTCAAAGCTTGGTTATCAGTGAACACTACAAACTCCTTGGGCAAGAGATAATGCCTTAACTTCCTAAGGGATTGAACAAGTGCATAGAGTTCCAAATCATAGGAAGAGTACTTTTTTTTTTATGCATTTAGTTTTTCACTAAAGAAAGCCACTAGTCTATTGCTTTGGCTTAATACTCCTCCCACTACTATATTACTTGCATCACATTCTACAAAAAATGGTTCATTGAAAGTGGGAAACTTAAGAAATGGTTTAGTATCTACCTCTTTCTTTAATGTTTCAATTCCCTTGTTTTCTACTGGTGTCCACATAAACTTGGTCTTTATTCCACCTTTGATATTATCCATTGTGGGAGCACATATCCAATTGAAGTTCTCAATCAACTTTCTATAGTATTGAGCTAAGTCATGGAAAATCCTCACTTCACTGGCATTTTTAGGAGTTGGCCAACTCAATATTGTTGCAACTTTGTCTTCATCTATTTTTAGATCTCCTTGTGAAAGAACAAAGCCTAAATAGACTAGTTCCTACTTCATGAAATCACACTTGTCTATATTGATGGTTAAGTGTTCCTCTTTCAATTTAGACAATACAATTCTAATATGCTCTAAGTGTTCCTCTTTACTCGTGCTATAAATTAGTATGTAATCTAAATAGACTACCACAAACTTACCTATGAAGTCTTTAAACACCACCTCATTCATGATCCTTATGAATTTACTCAAAGCATTTGAGAGGCCAAATGGCATATCTAGACATTCATAGAGTCTTTCAATGGTTTTAAAGGCTACCTTCCATTCATCTCCCTCTTTGATTATAATCTAATGATAACCACTCTTAAGATCTATCTTGGTGTAGTACTTAGCCCCTCCTAAGAAATCCATTAAGTCTTCAATCCTAGGCATGATAAACCTATACTAGATTGTGATCTTGTTTATGGCTCTAGAATCTTTGCATAATCTCCATGTTCCTCCTTGCTTGGGTGCCAAAATAGTAGGTACAACACATGGACTGATGCTTTTCCTTATCAACCCTTGATTCATCAACTCTTGTACTTGCTTTGCAACTTCTCTATTTTGCTTAGGAGTTAGCTTGTAAGGTGCCTTTTTTAGAAGAGATGCTCCTAGAACCAAGTCTATATGATGGCTAATTACTCTTTTTGTAAGAATTTGCCTTAGGGAAAAATTCACCCAAGAGAAAAGAACTCAAACACAAGCACAACTATAGACCAGAAAGAGTATGATCAGAATATTGATATGTATTGATTCAATGTGATTGAAAGTACACTAGGACTACCTATATATAAAGGCCTCTAAGATGCATCTAGAATGCCTAGGAATCAACATCATGATAAGTCATACAACTAGGCACATGTCCACTAGATATGGCTTACCCTCCATTATGCATGAAAGTAAGTGTGATGATGAGAGTATAAGCCTACAAGGGTGTGACATGCAAATCTATGTTGTAGACAACATGTGTTAAAAAGGGAGTGCAAATAATTGTGTTTTTTACATGACAACTCAGTGAATGATGCAAACTCCAGGGTTGTAGACACCATGTGTTGAATTAGAGTTGCATATTTATGTGTTGTCAACATGACAACTCATAAAAGTATGCAAACTCCTAAGTGTCTCACAAAATAAATAATAAAATAATGCATTAACCTAAGTAAACTTAAGTAAGTGTAAATAGTAAATACATATTTACACCAACACCCCCTCTTAAATGCAACTTAGGGGAATGTCCTTAAGCTCATGAAAACTAGGATGAAATGAAAGATGGGTCCCAACTACTAGGCCATGTTAGGTACCCATGTACATAATGAAATTCAATCTCTCATAAAGAAAACAAAGAGAGAAAATCTCATGGGAAAAACCCTCCCCCAAAAAGAGAGATGAAAAAAAAGATGCATGGATGGATGGAGCAATCAAGACTTGCCCATTATGACATACATCTAGTATATAAAAAAGTAAAGAATGAGAAGAACAAGACCTCATAAGAGTAAAAAGTCTCCCCCATAAGAAAGAAGAGGAAGAGAGACAAGGTAGTCCCACCCCCAAATGAAGAATGCCAATTAGTGAAAGCTACTCCAAGGAAGAAGCTGGTCCATGGATGTTAAATGATTTTCCTCTCCTTTGGAAGAAACAAATGGAAAAGGTACAATCCTAAAGATGTATGGTGGCCCTGAAACCTGCTCAAATGTCCCTTTATTGATATTGATGGTCACTCCTTCCAACATTGTTGATAAGAATGAATGTAGATCTAGCAAGGATGTCTATTGAACCTGTTCTAATGAACCATCTATCTCTTCAACTAATAAAGTGACCTCTAGCAACTATTGTACATAAGGATCCACAATCATGCCAACCTATAAAGATTGATCATGTAGAGAATGGATATGAGGGTTAGAGTGAGCTCTCACAAAAACTATAGAAGGATCATCTTCATCAAAGAGAAGATGTAAATCATCAAGGTTTTCTCCCAAATCTATGGTGTGTGACTCCATGAACAAACTTGCAATGTTTGCTATGTAGTCATCTTTTTTTGCTGGAGCTAGAAGAAAAAGTGTACCTTATTGTGCTAGACCTATCACTATGGCAATATATGCATGTGGACTATATTGATGTCATAACCTGTCACTACAACTGCTAATAGAACCTAACATGTTTGAATCTATTGAAGTACTATCACTAGTCTCACTATCAGTTTCCACAATGTATGATGTGTGAAGAGGATTAAAGAATAAGTTAGGTGAAAGTGAACATCCTTCTCCACAAAAATCTCATGAGTCTCTAGATCCATAAGTTTGTATACCTTAGCACCATCTTCATAACCAATGAAAGTACAAGGCCTAGGTGTTGGTGCCTTGTATCCCCTAGAAGATATGTTTTCCCATGCTGGACAACTAAAGACTCTAAAGTGACTCACAACTAGTTTTCTATCTCACCATGCCTCAAAAGGAGTCTTCTTGTCTAGGGAATTATGAGAAGACCTATTTAGTATGTGAGTGGCACTACTAATGGCTTTGACTTCAAGTGTTGGATCAACATACTTGGCTTTAATCATGCAACTTGCCATGGTCTTAAGAGTTCTAATCCTCAGTAATGAAACATTTATTTTGTGTAGATTCAATGCCGGTAGATTTTGAAGATCAATTCCTTCAAGTTTGCAAAAGTCTTTAAGTATTCTATCCACATATGTGCTTTCATTTTCCATCCATAGAACCTTGATGGCTTTCCTTGATTTTTGTTCAACATGACTCTTGAAGGCTTGAAGCTTATCAACCACTTCATTCTTATGATGAAGGAAGTAGACCCATGTGAAGTGTGAAAAGTCATCAATGAAAGTAAGGATGTAGTGACCCTAGCTGACTAAAGTCACTGCAAAAGGTCCTACTAAAACCATGTGAAGCAACTAAAAAACAACTAGTGCTCCAGAAAACTTCCCTTTATCATACTTCTCCTCGAGATGCATATTCACTACACATTTTGAACACTCACCCTTAGAAAATTTGATGTTAGGTTGATGTTTGACCATGTGTTTTGAGCATAGTTAGTAAAGATAGCGAAAGGCAAGATGAGCATACTCCTCATGCCATAGTTTGATTTTTGATTTTGATTGAGTTAACAAGGCATGTGAAGGAGACTTAGGCACAAAGTGGGAGAAGGAATAATCATCTTGTCATGGTTGAATTTCCCCACTACAACTAATGAATCATCTTTAAGAGTTTGAACCATTACAGAATCTTGGAAGGAGCTCAACTTTGGTACCATCTCCAAGGTGATGATTTAGTAAATTGAGAGGAGATTAGAGCTAAGGTTTGGAACATTGAGAACATCTTTGAATTTCCCATTTTCCATTTCCACATGTCCATTCCCTTCAACTTTCATATTGGTATCATCTTCCACAAAAATGTGTGGTACGTGTGACTACTTCAATGAAGAAAAGGTATCCCTTTGAAGAACCCATATGATAGAAGGTACCTGAGTCAACAATCCATTCTGATGAAGAACTTATGTTTGCCATAAGTGCTTGAAATTTTCCCTTTGAAGAAGTTGGAGTTGAATACTTGGAAGTATCTGGCACTTGAATTTTGTTCTTCTTGAGTAGGTTTTCTAACTTGTCGATTCTCTTAGTCTTCCAATGATGCTCATCATGATTTGGCTTCTTTAAGTATACAAAAAAAATTGTATCCTTCTTTTCTTATTGGAAAAATAATTGCCTTACTATGAGGAGGATTATTGTGTCTCAAATTGTGATTTCTACTTCCACTACTTCTTGTTTTTGTTAGAACTTCTTCCTCCTTGACTTTATTGGTTCTCATCACTAGCCACCATTTCTTTGGTCTTTAATGTCATGAGAAGTCCCAAATCTATCAAGTGAGATTGTTCAACAATCAACATCTCTATAAATGCATCAAATGTAGGCTTCTAGAAAGCACTTCCCATGGTCAACCTGTGAGTATTATAACTTGAATCAAAGGAGTCATACTCTGAAGGTAGCCTCTTTAGGATGTGATGAATCAACTTGTCATCTTTCATGGGATTACCACAATCTTTAAGTAGTGCCTTGTACTCATTGGCTTTGTTGATGTAATCTTGAATTGTGTCAAAGTTCTTTGGATCCAAGAGAAGTATATCATCCTCAATCTAAAATCCCTTTTCCTTATCCACCTTACCATACAATGATTCAAGTTTGTCCCATGCAAGTTTGGCTTCCATGAAACTAGCAATGTAGAAGAAGAGATCTCTATGTACACAACTCCTAATAATTCCTAAAGCTTGATTGTCTATGATTTTCAAATCAATGAGTTCTTTAGCATCCTTGGGTTTTGGAATTGTACCATCAACAAAAAGATTTAGTCCTTTTTCTATTAATCTACTCCATACAATATCTTTCCATGTAGAATAATTGCATGAAGTTAGAAGTGGATCTTTAGGTGAATCCATGATGTAGAAAAGTAAAAGAGCACAGAAGAGAGACACAAGAACACAATACACCTCCCCCCCCTCCACCCCTTTCACTCAATCTAAAGACCCCCCCAAAAAAGATGATTTTGGCACTTTATATGTAGTGCATGTACAATAGGCCACTTGTAAAAATGAACAAAGTGGACTTCTAGTTTTTATTTTTACAATTTCCTTTTAAGGCCCAAATATATCACTAAGCATTGTAGCACAACAATTTTGAAAAGTAATCAAAACAATACAATGCAGAAAAAGCCCTAGTTCCTAAAGTGAGATTTCGTCCACACAACCCAAGAATCTAACTACAGATCTAGAAAGTAGATGAAAAAATAATGCACTTTCAAAAAAATGGAACCTAAAAATGTGTCTAGATGAGTCTGTACAGAGTGTTTGAAGTTACAAAATACAGGATTTAATAGGTACAATTGCCAAAAAATGCAAATTTTGAAAAATCCTTGCACCAAAACTAGAAAAGAACACCACCACTAGAAAGTTAGGAAATTTTACCTTTAAAAAAAAAATGCACTTGATTTGGAGTCTAGATGATTGAGTTATTGCCTCCCAAATTTGAACTACAAAATCAAAAATCAATCTGAAGAGGGGTTTGGGTAGGAAACTACATACTTAAATTTGATAATCAAATAGTTGTTGTTGTAGTTGTAAAATGACTAGGAATGATGGTCAAACAGCTATCAATTTTTTTCCTATGAAATGTTGATGCAAGGAAAAAATCAGCTTCCCTTGTTGATGTGGTAGGTTGACTGGACTTTACAATCGTACAAAAAGATGACACGTATCACTGTTAACATGGGTATGGTAGGTTGAGTCAATTTCCATGTGACACTATATGTAGATGACATGTGTCACTATACTCAGACTATGGGTAGTTGAGGTTGCATCCTATTGGCATAGTGTCATGGTTTTTGAGTCAGCTTTTGTGGGCAAGTGGGTATGCACCATGTGGCGAATGAAGGAAGGGTCCATTGGGCTACTAATTTTTGGTCTATGTGACTAAAGGGGTCCATGTTGTGGTGTCATCTATGCTCCACATGGTAGATGGTTTGTGCTGAGCCACAGACATGGTTGTCAAATCATAAGCTGCATGGTGTCGAGCAGCATAGGCCATGTGGAGATTGCCAAAGAACCAAACCATGGTGCAAAAGGTGTCACTAGAAAAGGAGTAAGCAAGAATCAAATTTTAGAGGTTTAATCCCACATGGGATGTACTGAGTTCCCAATAGGTGTTTAAAACATAGAACCCACAGGGGCTTAAACAAAGAAGCCCACCTATTGTTGGGGCTTGACTGGTTTCCAATTGCAATATTGTCAGGGTAATTGGATTATGTGTTGTAAGCCAAATTTTGAGGATTGATTAGCCAAACTATGTGTAGTGTAAGCCAGAAAATGTAGAGGTGCTACTTTTGGGCCAAAAAATTAGAATTCTCTCTATTGTACAAAACTATTCCATAGGTGTAGGGTTGCAATGTGATTGCCTGGTGCTTGTACCTAAAAAAAATTCTTTGCAAGGCTAACTGGCTAAATTTTTTTCCAAAAAAGTAGAATTCAAAAATAAAGAGAAATAATTAGATCTAAAAATTAAAATTTCAGATTTAAAAGATCATACCCAAACTTACAATTTGAGGCCTTCGCATTCCAATTTACAAAAAATTTTTGCCTCATGATTGACTTTGGCCTAGGGTAGCTGAATTAATAGCCAATTTGCATCGAATTGACATTCTAGATGTAATGGCAAGGTTCATTCTAGCTCTAGACATTCTCAATTTCTATAGTACTTTGCATTTGGGTCGAGGTGATGAAGCAACAATAGTCTCGAATAGCTATGTGAAGAGAGATTCTCCAAGCTCTGATACCATCTAAGAATTTACCTTAGGGAAAAATTCACCCAAGAACAAAGAACTCAAACACAAGCACAACTGTAGACCAAAAAGAGTATGATCAGAATATTGATATCTATTTGATTCAATGTGATTGAAAGTACACTAGGAGTGCCTATATATAAAGGCCTCTGAGATGCATCTAGAATTTCTAGGAATCGGCATCATGATAAGTCATACAACTAGGCACATGTCCACCAAATATAGGTTATCCTCCATTATGCATGAAAGTAAGTGTGATGATGAGAGGATAAGCCTACAAGGGTGTAACATGCAAATTTATGTTGCAAACAACATGTGCTAAAAAGGGAGTGCAAATAACTATGTTGTCTACATGACAACTTAGTGAATGATGGAAACTCCAATGTTGTAGACACCATGTGTTGAATTAGAGTTGTGTACTTCTTTGTTGTCAACATGACAACTCATAAAAGTATGCAAACTCCTAAGTATCTCACAAAATGAATAATAAAATAATGCATTAACCTAAGTAAACTTAAGTAAGTGTAAATAGTAAATATGTATTTATACTAACACTTTTAGGTGGTAGTACTGTTGGTGTACCATCTAATATAGTGTCCTTAAAGTCATCAAGAATTTGATGCACCTCATGAGGTATTGCCTCCTTCTTAGCTTCTCTTTCTTCCTTGGGTTTCACTATAATGGAATAATGCACTCCTTCTTTGTCAAGAGTCTTCATGAACTCTTTCCCCTTCAATAGTAGCACATTAGGTCCACTTGGCTTTTAGATTCTAGTAATGACTGAATTTTATAACTTACCCCATTCTTCTTGAAGGTGTATGAGTTGAGCTCACCCTTATGTATGGCTTTCCTATCAAAATGCCATGGTCTACCAAATAATAGGTGATACACATCCATGGGTAAAAAATCACATAGAATCTTGTCTTTATATCCTCCTATGGTGAACTCAATCCATGTTTTCTCATTGACCAAAACATGTTGCTCCTTGTTTATCCAAGTGACCTTGTAAGGAGTGTTATAAGATATTTTTGGAATCTTGAGTTTAGATATGGATTCCTATGAAATGATGTTATCAGTAGACCTAGAGTCTATGATAACTTTGCATACCTTTCATATAATCTTGCATCTCACTCTAAAGAATGCTCTTCTTTTCTTTGGCTCTCCTTTGACCGGTTCTTTAATTAGGATCTTCTTTATCATCAAGTTCTCCCCAATTTCATAATCCAATTGGATATCAGGTGACTTCACACTTGTAGTATCTTCATGGATGTAGGCTATCTTATTTTCTCCTTGTGATGTTGATCCCCTTTTAGGGTACCTATAGGTTGGATTCCCAAGTTTCTAACAATGGTAACATTTCATTTTAGCAAATTAGGATGGTCCTCTTCCTCCTGGTGATCTACCTTAGCCTCTACCTCTACTTGAACCACCTCTTTGACTAGTTTCTCTGCTCTATTTATTGAGCTTGGGCTTGCCTTGGGATCTTCCTTCATTACTTCTACCACCATAGCGTCCCCTTTGTCCTCTAACATCTCTACCTCTTCCTTTGTTCTTTGATGTATGGTCTTTCTTTCTTTTCCCTTTCTCTTCTACTTTTAAAGCCATTTGATAGCACTGATGGACTATTTTAGGAGTGACAAGGCTCATGTTTTCTTGAATAGACCACTTGAGTGCATTCAAATATCTTGCCAATCTGATGTTTTCATCTTCTACCACCTTGGACCTTAAGCATAGCTTTTGGAACTCTTCAATATAAGAGTGCACATCCATATCCTTTTGCCTCAAATTTTTTCTCCTCCTATGCAGCTATATTTCATAATCTTTAGGAATGTAAGCTTGTTTGATTTTAGCCACCATTCCTTTCCAAGTACAATGGGACTTTTTCCTTCTTTTTCCCTCTCTGTTTCAACAAATTTCCACCAAGTTAGAGTAGTACTTCTTAACCTTGAATTTTCCACCTTGACTTTTTGAGCATCAGAGACACCATCACATTCAAAATGGTTCTCCATTCCTTCAATCCATTCCATGATGAGGTTTGGATCCATCTTGCCACTGAATAGAGGAATATCTTCCAAGGCTTTACTATTTATTGCCTTTATTATCTTCAAGAAAGGCTCTTCTGGTAGAATAGGATCTAGTGTTGGAGTTTCTTCTTCCAACTCAATTTATTTCTCTTTAGCATCCTTCTACTCTTTTTCCTCCATTTTTTCCTTGACTTTATCTCTTGTGTCTTGGACCTCACTCAACAACTATTCAAGTTGTGCCAATCTTTCTCTCAAATACCTGTTGTCTTTCACTTGCTCTTCTACTTTATTCTCTTGTTCTTCTATCTTCTTGGCCAATTAACAATTGGTCACCATTGTGTTGGAACAACTAGATTCACTAGGTGATAGCATTCACCTTTCTTTGCATTTTCTTTTTGCCCACACCTTTTGTAAGCTCTGATACCACTTGATAGGGAGAAGTAGGGATGAACCAATCACTAATTCATGATTCTTGTCTACCTCTAATACTTAGGGTGTATTGAAAGATCACCAAATGGATTTATAGTACCTTTTCCAAGCAAATATCCCTCAATCCCAACCCTACTCCACTATCTTGATAAGTTTTCACTTCTTGTTGTCTATTAGGCTACCATTCTGAATGAAGAGCACTCAAGTTCTTCAACTAAACTAGGTCTTTTTGACCATTCTTCTCACCACTTTTAGGATCATGGAATGAGTCTCAACGCCTTGTAATTTACTCCTTTTTAATCTTAAAAAATATTTCTATGGTTAAGTTTCTACCCGATTTCACCCTTTTTCTCCAAAGAAAGGCTACAAGAAAGAGCCCCAATTAGCCCTATTTCACCTAAAATATAGGGATTTTCTCACTTTTCTTCCACTAAATATTACAATGTTTCTTCTTGGAACTCTTCTTATTTTGTGAGGGCTTTAATAATTTCTAGATTTTAGGCCCTAGAATGGTTGTACAATGCTAGTGTTGAAATTGAGGGTTTTAGAGGGTTTACTAGATTTACTTGTTGTTTGGCCTTTTAGGGTGGCTTAATGGATTTTCCACACCTTCTCCTTCCATAAAAGTGGTATTTTGTCACTCCCCTACAATCTCCATATTCAACATTCAATATTTATCCATCATCCCTACAAGAAAACAAGCTCTATTTCTATTTCTCCCCTAGCTAAGCATGCTCTAGCTCACTTAGGGAAAGAGCTTAAAATTGCTTGCTAGAATTTTGAAGGGCCTTGATATTTCCAAAATCTAGTATATTGAGTATACTAACTATCACCAAGAGGCCATACAATTCCAACAGTGGGATAGTGAGTTATACCATTATTTCTACAAGCTACTGAAATAAAGACAACAAACTATCTAAAATGGAAAGATTTTTAAAACTATTGAACCAAAGTCTTTTAAAGAAAACTTACTAAAGAAAAAATGTTATAATTAACCCTATATATGATTTTATTAGGTACAAAAACCAATAACAATGTCAAAAAACCTTAAAAACTCAAAAACTCAATCCTTTTGCCTTCAAAATGTCACGCTATAGCACTTGTCTGTACAAATGACAATAACTTATGTCTCTTTTAGGGTTTGGAAGGTATATATATGTCATAATAGGTATTTCCCTTTCATATTAGGGCTTGTATCAGCCTTCTCATTTTTTTAAAAGAGAAATCAGCATTTTTCTTGCAAAATCAACATTTTTGCAAAAATTGCAAAATTGCAATAGGGCAACTTTTGCATTTTTTCTTGCTTGCTCGTTTTATAACTTCTAACTTGTTATTTAGGCTACCCCTTAGCAATTCCATTATAGGGACCCTTCCCTAAGCTAGTGAATCATCCCTTAGGTTACTTATTACTCTATGGTGAGGTATACCTTGCTTTTAAGGCCATTTATGACTCTTCCTAGGACATTTTGACTTCCTACACCCTAGCTATCATGCTTAGGTCCAATGAACCTTATTCCTACTTAAAAAATCTCTCTTGGAACATAACACAACAAAAATTAAAAGGTGAGGTCCCTATGTTTCAACATGCCGCTACACTACATGTCCACCAAGAGTGGATTATCCTCCTATGTGCATGAATGTACATGCAACAGTGAGAGGATAAGAATACAAAGGTGTATCTCATAAAGAGATGTAGTAGACAATATGTGCTCAATTGGAATGCAAACTAATGTGCCTTCAACATGAAAACTCATATGAATATACAAACTCTTATGTGTCTACATGAAAACTAATATGAATATGAATTATCTTAAGTAAACTTAAGTAAAGTTTAAATAGTAAATACTTATTTACACCAACACCCCCCCTTAAGTGAAACTTAGGGAAATGTACTTAAGCTCAAAAAAGATAGATAATAGTGCAAGATGGGTCCTAGCTACTAGGCCATGTTAGATACCCATGCATTGCAAGTTCAAAAGATATACAATGCAATCTCTCATAAAGTGGAGAAAGAGGGAAAACCACATGGGAAAAACCATCCCCCAAAAAGTGAGAAGAAAAATAAAGCAAGATGCATGTATGGGTGGAGTAATCAAGACCCCACCATTATGACATTTATCATGCATATACAATAGAGAATCCCTCCATAAGAAGGAAATAAGGAGAAATGAAATCCACCCCATAGTGAATGATATCCTACTAGAATGATGAGGTCTTGAAGACAAAAGAGAATCCAATGCCTACAAACATCATTTCTCCCTTTAGAAAAAAGATACACCAAATACAAATTCAAGAAGGCTTCCCATTGTGGATAGGAACATGGAAGGGGAATCCATATGAATTATGTTGTCTCTATTTCTAAAGATGTGTCACAATGTCCTTGAATAATGAAGATGTCATGAACCAATCAAGATCAAGTCCAATAGAATAAGGTGATAGACAAGGAACCAATGGCAACTACTCCGTATAGGAATGTGGATCAAACTCCAAAGACCAAGATGTCTCCTCAAAAGAAGAAGTAGGAAGAGCAAAAAAGAAGCCCCCCACCCCCAGAATCTATACCCATGAAATATGCTCCTCGATCAATGTAGAAGCTGGACGATGAAAATGGAATGATATTTCTCCATTGAGGAAGAAATGGTGTCATGGGTATACAAAAGAATCCTCCCCAATCAATAGGAAGAATGCTTAGAATTTAATTTGTCTTAGGAAACTACTTAGGAATCTGCAATACATGAGTATGATCAACCATGTAATCTAACATGTCAAGTGAATTTTGAGATTCATGTAAATAAATGTCCAAAGACTCAAATGTCTTCTCTAAAGTGAAAGGGACCTCCTGCAAATGTTGTAAGAAAGTATTCGTAATCATGCCAAACTTGAAAGAAAGATCAAGTGGAGAATCATGAGGGTCAAAGTGTTTCCTTACAACAACTAAAGAAGGATCATCCTTAATAAGGAGAAGATGTATATCATCAATAGTGTCTCCCATATCCTCAATGTAGGACTCCACAAAAACACTTGTAATGTCTATTAAGAAGTCATCCCAAGGAACTGAGTCTGGAAGACAATAATATCTTGTTGCATTGAATCATGTGAATCCATGACTATGTGATTACAAGCATAATCAAGTGAAGTAGTTGATGTAGTGATCTCAAATAGAGAGGATGTAGCTACAACTGGAGGTAAAAGATCTTTTGGAAATGGAGGAACATGTGGATCTCCATACATCTCTGAAAGATAGATCCAAATATCATAAAAATTAGTTGACTTTATGTCATTAAGTGAATCCACAACCTCCATATCCATATGTAGATAGAGTGCATGAAAAATGATTGTAACAGTGTCACCATTGTATGAAAGTCCTTTCACATATGGCAATGCATTATACTCACTACGATAAGTGAGAACTAATTCATTCTATTGCTTATAGTTTTATGTTGTCGAGGTAATTAAATTATCGTCATCCATGATGTACTAATCAATGCAAACCCCCAAAAAATAGATGCTTTTGGCACTTTATACTAAGTGCATGTACAATTAACCACTTGTCAAAATAGACCAAAGTGGACTTTTGATTTTGATTGTTAAAATAGAAAATATGAAGCTATGCATGACTCAACAAGATCAAACACAAGACCTCTCAAGGATCTAATTAATTAGAAGTGCCAAAATAGGCCAAAAATGACCAAATATTGAAAGTACTATATCTACCCAAAATTACTCCAAATTGATACTAGATCTAGAAAGTAGATAAAAAGTTGTTCACTTTCAAAAAAAGATAGCATGTGAATATGTGTCTGTATGAGCCAGAACGGAGCCTTTGAAGTTACAAAATCAGGATTTGTGATTTTTAGAACAATTTAGGAACAAAGATTACAAACAACTTGCAACAATGAGTTGATCAAGAAAGTCTACCCCAAAACAAAAACAAAAAATTGCTCTAGAAAAGGAGTCCATACGAGGGAGATATCATTGTTTAAAAATCACCTCTATAATTATTTTTCTAGAATCACTGTTGTCACACCTCTAAAAATCAAATGACTCTAGATTTTTCCTCAGATGTTTGATTTTGATGAAACAAAAATTAATTTAGGGGTTTTTTGACCTTCTAAATGTGATACCAACATTTGATTTGCACCAACAAGCTCCAATCTTGACTTACAAAAAAATCTCTCCAATGGCTATGAAATGAAACTCCTATGGCTTTGATATCATGTAAGAATTTTCCTATGGCAATAATACAATGCCAAGATCTAGAAGAATAAGAGATAACAGAAGAGAGACAAGAGATGATCAAATGAGAATCTCAATAATGATCAAATGATAATTGGATGATTACATCATAAAAGTTACTTGTATATAAAGGTAACTAATATGTCTAGGAGTCATACAAGAGATAAGCATAACAACTAAATACATGTACAAAAAGAGTGGAATATTCTCCATTGTGCATGAATGTACATGCAATAATGAGAGGATAAGAATACAAAGGTCTATCTCATAAAAAGATATATTAGACAACATGCACTCGATCAGAGTCCAAACTATTGTGTTGTCAATATGATAACTCATATGGATTTGCAAACTCGTAGGTGTCTACATGACAACTAATATGAATATGCATTATCCTAAGTAAACTTAAGTAAAGTGTAAATAGTAAATACTTATTTACACTAACAAGAAGGTATAGTACTAAGGCTATTTGGATAGTGGGTTTAGTTGTCCTCCTATCAACTCCTAATAGGGTTGGCACAACTCCCAATAGGGACTCTATTGTTATCTCTAACCATTGTTCTCTATTAGTGTCAACAACTTAGTCATTCATAATGCAGAGTCATATGGTCATCATTGTGACCAAGCTATTCTATATAGGTTGGGACATGTACATAAGAAAGTATGTACCAAGCTCTATATGATTTGAATAAATCTATGGTCACCAAGTATTTTGATACAAGTTAAACTCATAAATGGCCAAGAAAGTTTCAAGTATACAAATCTAGAGTTACATAGTGTGTACCGAGAATAATACATGTTGAGCATCAGAAGGTTAACACAAGCCGAGCAACATCAATACCAAGCATCAAAAACTAGTAAAGACTGAGCAACACAAATTTTACATAAAAGTCAGGAATGGAATAGAATTTGAGGTAATTCATTTTACAAGACAACATAAAAGGAACATTTAAATATTGTAGAGGTTGTTACAAAAAATTTAAAAGATGTGGATCACAAATCCCTATGTTTTGGAATCAATAATTTAGATGGAGAGGCAATTATGGAAGGATCTAGAAACCTCATTACAGAACCTTTTTAAATACAGATGATCTTAACCTACATCAGATCGAGTGAGCAAGAGAAGTGAGAGAGGTAGAGAGAGAGAGAGAGAGAGAGAGAGAGAGAGAGAGAGAGAGAGAGAGAGAGAGAGAGAGAGAGAGAGAGAGAGAGAGAGAGAGAGAGAGAGAGAGAGAGAGAGAGAGGCATGCAAAGTAAGAGTAAGAGTAGAGAATTATATGCATGTGAACAAGAAGTTAGTGAAGGGTACTATTATCATCTAATAGAGCAAGTGACCTATTCATTTAAATGAAGTGAAAGGGAAAGAAAAGTAATATTAGATCAGAGGAGAGGATCAATTAACAAGGAGAAGACTCGAAATCAACTTGCAAAGAAAACCAAGACTCAAGTACTAAATTAGTTTTAATGAACTTGAATCAAGGAAAATCTCTTAATAGAGTGGTCTTAAATAATCTTTTGAAATATCCTATAGAATCCCTACTTTTTTGTAAGTGTTAAATCCTCTAACAAGGTGAGACCTAGTAGTCTATTAAGCCTTTAATAGGGTATACTCCTCATAGGTTAGATCATATTTAGTGATCAAACATTTTAACCTTAACTGGTTAACTTTATTATTGTAGTGGTGAAGATTTGTGGATGTCATCCCCGCCCTAGTTTACCTTCACCTTGGAGGGTTTTTAGTCACAAATATTCTATTATGTGTTTTACTTTCATGCATGTGATTGATCATATTTATATGCTATAGAATATTTACAGTATAAGTTTTGCATGCACAAGTTATTGATAGATGTGAATGAATTGATGAAAAGTTCAAGTATTTAAGATTATGATTCACCCCCCCACCCACCTCTTAGTATCTTGTTTATCATGTTTATACATCCATCAATCAACAATTAGTATCAGACCATTGGTTCTATAAAGATAGCTTAAAGGCTCGAAGATTAGATCTTGGAGATGGAGGCATTCAAACTAGACAAGGTAATTGAAAATAAAGTGATTGATTTCCAACTCACATTGTAGAAACTTTCAGAATGAAAGACAAGATTTGAAGGATTCCTTAAAAAGGAGAAAGGAAATTGTCATTCAGATAAGATAGTTTTCCTAGGAAGAAGTGGAGCCTAAAGGACTATTTGAACCAATAAATCCAAATAAAAATTCATTTGTTGATCTACTTGACAAGAAAAAACTTGTAAATGAAGAAATAAGAGGACTAAAAAGAGAACATGAAATCCAATCAATTAGACTATATCAATTGACTAAATTAAGGAAGAAAGATGAAGAAGACAAGACTATGGAGGAAGAAGATAAAAGGATAATGGCTACTAAGTTAGCATGAATGTTGATGGTTTTCTTTGGGGGAGTATCCTAAGAATTGATAGAACACTTGGGGAGATTTTTAGCATGATTGACATGTTGCATTCATCATTGTGTTTGCCATTGATGTCAACATAGTAGTAAGTTTGTAAAGACTAATAGTACAATAGACAAAGATCTTAATTGTACAAATAATGTTTTGATTTTTTGGTGATGTACATTCATGGACATGTTTTATATTTTATCCTATTGTTAAGTTTCAATGTGCATTATCCGAGTCAAAGATGTATGAAATATATACTTGATTTATAGAGAGTAGTATAGAGACAAATACCTAATAAGTAGTTTTTGATGTTTGTATTATATTGTATAATAGAGATAAAATCTTGAGATGTGCATTCAGCCAGTGACATAAGATAGTCTATGATGACATTAGAAAATGCATAAGCCCTAGTATCGTACATGTGAGAAGTTGTATGGACTATAATATGATAGTGCTATTGTAATGATGAATTAATTAATTACCTTATTATAATTAATTGAGAAAGCATCAAGGCTGACTCAAGGAATTATTTTTAAGATATGGTATAAAGGAAAAAAATTCCTTGTGTGTAAGTGTGAGTGTGTGATCCTTGTATTGAATGCAAAGTGCGAAAAGGAGTAGAGTGTTTGGTGAATGTGAGTAAGTGGTCCAAGGGATTATTCAATGGAAGATTTGTGATCTGGTTACAAGATCAAAAGGAGCAGAAGTTTGGTTGACAAGATAGAGAAATAGGAAGGAAGTATTGTTCATTTCTATTATTCTACAACGAATAACACATAGATTATTTTCATAGTAGGTTCATTGGTCTTTCCCCTGAATCTATTTGGATAGTAGTTCCATCTATCTTCTACATCTCCTACTAGGGTTGGCACAACTCCTAATAGGGTTGGATTCTCCTGACAAGGATTCAAAGTCTCCTAATAGGTACTAATATCTACTGAATTTTGTTATAGACTCCTAATAGTGTCCATCCTCTGACAAGGAATATTTATATTAGTACTTAATCTTGTGGGTATCATCCCCACCAAGGTTTTCCCTAGTTAACATATCTAGTGTTATTGTGTATGAGTATTTTATTGTGGTTTCTAATTATATTGCTCATATGGTTAAAGTTTAATAAGGTTCATAATTGTGATATTAGTTGGATAACTGATTCACCCCCACCCCGCTCTTAGTTATATTGGCAAACTATATATTCTTACAATTGGTATCAAAGCTTCAACTCCTTGAAGGAAAATCTTAACTTTGGTAGATCAATGGAAAATATTTTCAAAAAGGATAGTCCTAGATTTGATTGGGCCAGCTATGATATATGGAAAGAGAAGATGAAGACTCGTTTATTATGTATGGGTCCAAGTTATTGGCTTTCAACAAAGAGTGAGAAGGAAATTGTCAAAGAAGAGAATATTGAAGAATGCAGTTAAATAGAGAGAGATCTATTCATTTGTAACATGAGAGCTATAGAAGCTTTACTATCATCTCTTCTAGAGAATTAATACAATTAGGTAAAGTCACTTCAAACATCTCATAAGATTTGGACAACATTATAATCTATTTTTAAAGGTGATACACATTCAAAAAATAGTAATATTGTAGAGTTTGATATGTACATTTCAAGATGCTAAAATGATGGAAGATGAATATGTGAGAAGCTGTATTGGTAGGATATCAAAGATTGTTATAGGACTCAAGACATGTGGTGGAACCAAAGAAGAAGATGAGGTTGTATTGAGGATCCTGAAGAATGTGACACCATTGTTCAAGAAATTAGTTCATATGATTCAACTACTAATACCCTGTACTAAGGAGTTTACTAGGGAAACATTGCTTGGAAGATTGGAAGCAAAAAAAGTAGATCTGAGACAATATGGAGAACTGAAAATAGTGGAGATAGCCTTTAGTTCCTTAAATGTTTGACCAAGTTTGTCTAGAACCAAAAGTACACATGGATATTTTTCTAGTGGTGGCTAAACTAGATCTGATGAAGATAAGAAGATTGAAGAAGGTATAGCCCTTCTTGTGAGAAGAGAAAATATGGTAAGAATTTCTTTAAATATTGGACATGTAATGAGTTTTTTCATTATGCATCTAAATGTCCTAAAAGAGAGAAAAAGTATAAAGGAAATTTTAATCCTAGAAGACCTAGGAATTTTTTGTATGCTAATGAAGAAGATGAATTTAATGAAAAAGTTTAGAGTAAAAGTGATGATGAGCTAGAATTTTTAGCTATTAAGGAAGATTATATTGATAAAGAAATTAAGGAATAAAAGGCACTAGTTTCTCAAGTTGAAAAGAAATCTGATTGGATAATAGATAGTGGATATTCACATTACATGACTAGTGATATGAATAAGTTTTCTAAATTTAGGAACTATGATGGAGATATTGTTAGAGTTGGTAACAATGTAGCCTATCACATTACAAGAATAGGATTCATTACTTTAGATGACTAACACTGATGATGTTTATTCGATTGATGGATTAAAGCATAATTTTTTGAGTGTTGGAAAGTTGGTGGACAAAGGGTATCAATTGCAATTCACATAAAAGGCTTGCACAATCAAGGATAAAGATGGTAAGATGATTGCAGCTGAAACTAGGTCCAGAGATAATGTATTTTAGTTGAATCCCACTAAAATGACATATTTAGTTGCAAAAGTGGATAAAAGTTTGTTATGGAATAGGAGATTTTGTCATATAAACTTTGATAATATTATGAAAGTTCATAGCACATTTGTAGTTAGAGACTTGCCTAAGATAATAAAGTGTACTAATGTTGTTTGCAAAGAATATATTTTTGCTAAGTAGAAGAAGGTATCATTTCCTAGCAAGAATTTCACAACAATAGAGAAGCTCGAGATTGTTCACATGGATCTGAATGGTCCCTCTAGAACAAGAGGATTCTATGATGATAGGTAATTCATGCTTTTTGTTGATGATTTCACTAGATTGATGTGGGTAGTATTTCTTAAAGAGAATTCTAAAGCATTTGAGAAGTTTAAGGTATTTAAGAATAGAGTTGAGAATGAATCTAGTGCTAAGATAAAATGTTTGGATAAAGGAGGAGAATTCACCTCTAGAGAGTTTAACAAGTTTTGTGAAGAGAATGGAATTAAGAGATAGTTCTCTTCACCTATGACACCTAACAAAATGGGATTATAGAAAGAAGAAATAGATCAGTACCAGAGGCAGCAAGAGCAATGTTGTTTAAGAATGATGTTTCTAAGATATTTTGGAGAGAAGTAGTCAATACAACAATATACACTATAAATAGAGTACAGATCAGAAAATGTATGAACAAGACACCTTATGAATTATGATTTGGTTATTCTCCATCAATTAAGTATTTTAGAATATTTGGGAGCAAGTGTTACAATCAAAGAGATGATGATATTGGTAAGTTTGATCCAAGAAGTGATGAAAGTGTGTTTCTTGGGTATTCATTGAAAAGAAAGGCATACAAATGTTTTAACCATAGAACTAAGGCAATAGTTGAATGTGAAAATTAAAGTTTGATGAAATATTTGGAACTAAGGAAAATATGTTAGAATACAATTTTGATGAAGAATAAGATAATACTAGAACTGTTAGACAAAAAGTAGAAGTTTTCTTTGAGACTAACAATCATTTGTAGAATAAAGTACAAATTGTTGAGCAAAGAGGAAAATAGAGATCTAAACCAAGAGAAGAGATATGAGTCGATTTAGAAAATCCTGCCTTTAATAGAAATGTGACAAAGAATCACTCTTGGGAGTAGATAATTGGAAGCAAAGGCAAAGGCATGATGACAAGAAATAGAGTTAATGAGGAATTATGTCTAATTTCTCAAGTGGAACCTAAGAGTGGGAATGAATCATGTGAAGATGATCATTGTATTCAAGAAATTAAGGAAGAGCTAGATTAGGTTATGAAGAATGAAACATGGGAATTAGTTCCTAGACCTAAAGACAAGAATGTTATAGGAACCAAATGGGTATTCAAAGACAAGATGAATGAGAAAGGTGAAGTTGCAAGAAACAAGGCTAGACTTGTGTGCAAAGGGTATTCACAACAAGAAGGAATAGACTGTGAGGACACATATGCCCCTATAGCTAGAATGGAAAAAGTAAGAATGTTCTTGCCTTATGTAGCAAATAAGAAGTTCAAAGTACATCATATGTATGTTAAATTATCTTTCTTCAATGGAGAACTTGAAGAAGATATATACATTGAGAAGCTTGAAGGTTTCCCTTTGACTGAAGATAAAGATATGGTATGTAGACTAAAGAAAGATCTATATGGATTGAAGAAAGCACCTAGAGCCTAGTACACAAGGTTGGATACATATTTAACAAAACTTGGATTTTTTAAAGGTACAATAGATAGAAAATTGTATTTGAGAGAAATTGAGAATATTTTGTTGATAATAGTAATATTTGTTGATGACATAATATTTGGAGGTAATGATGAATCAATTTATAAGTTTTTTGAAGAAATAAAGAATGAATTTGAGATGAACATGATAGGAGAAATGAAGTTTTTCCTAGGGTTGTAGATTGTGCAAAATAGTGATGGAATTTTCATTTCACAAGCTAAGTACTTGAAAGATCTATTGAAGAGATTTAGATAAGAATATTGTAAGACTATTGGTACACCCATGATAATTGGTCACAAGTTATCTAGCAAGGATGAGATACCTACAGTTGAGTAGAAGAAGTATAGATCCATGATTGGGGGTTTGTAGTATTTGTCTCACACCAAACTAGATATAGCAAATGCGATTAGGATTGTAGCTAGATTTTAAGATGATCCTAAGGAGTATCATTATGAAATAGTAAAGAGGATATTCAAATATTTGAAAGGAACATTTGATTATGGAATATGGTATGGCAGATCAAATGATTTCAGTCTATATGCATATAGTGATGTAGATTGAGCAAGCAGTATGGATGATATAATAAACACCAATCTTGGAGCATTTTTTCTTGGAGGAAGATTGGTTTCTTGGCTAAGAAAGAGATAAGATTACATTTCATAGAGTACAACTAAGGAAGAGTATGCAACAACAACAAATAATTGCAATCAAGTCATGTGGATGAAATATATGCTAAAGGATATTGGGATTGAGTTTATAGAACCTATTATTATATATTATGATAACACAAATATAATAATTTTTTCTAAGAAAATTGTGTTGCATTGTAAGACTAATCATATATCTATTAAGTATCATGTCTTGAGAGAGAAGGCAATAGAAAAAGAGATTAGATTAAAGATATCTTTAGGAAGCCCTTACCTAAAGATATATTTGAGTACTTAAGAGGTATGCTTTGGGTTATGCCCCTGCCTACTTCTAAGTAGATGATGTAGAGAGTGCATTAGTCCAGTGGTATAGAGCACTACTATTAGACTGGACTAGATGTTGATGCTTCCCATATGGGGGGGTATCTATAATGGAATGAGTCACTAAGAACTCATAGTATTTGGTATTTAATAGTATCTTTGGACACTCAAGCCAATTATAAATTGAAGTAGTAAATTGACATGATGAGGCCTATGTCATTGATGTCAATGGGGAAGAGATTACATGAAAAACATCCCCTAGTTGAATGGGGGAGAGATAGTTGCATATCTCTATTAGGGAAATTTAGAAAGATTCATGAAGATGTAGAATAGAGTAGTGTTCTAGAGGTTTTTAGATTTGATTGATGAAGAGGATTTGTGAAGATGAAAATAGTAGCAGTAGTAGAGTACTATTTGATATTCATGGAACTTAGATATTTTTCATCTATGTTTCCATCAATGCCAAAGGGAAATATTTTTAACATGAACATTAATGGTATTCCTTTGGGGGAGTATCCTAAGCATTGCTAGAACACTTGGGGAGATTGTTAGCATGATTGACATGTTGCATTCTTAATTATGTTTGTCATTGATGTCAACATAAGAGTAAGTTTGTGAAAATTTACAATGCAATAGACATAGATCTTAGTTGTACAGACAATTTTTTGATTGTCTAGTGATGCACATTCATAGACATGTTCTATATGGTGTCCTAATGTTAAGTTTAAATGCATATTACTTGAGTCAAAGATGTACAAAAGATATGCCTAATTTATAGAGAGTGGCATAGAGACAGAGTACCTAAGAAGTAGTTTTTGATGTTTGTATTATATCATCTAAGATAGATATTATTTGGACATGTGCGGTCAGCCAATGACATAAGATAGTCTAATGATGACATCAATAAATGTGCAAGACCTAGTATCAAACATGTGAGAAGTTGTATAGACTGTGAGTCGATCCAGTGCTATTGTAATGATGAATTAATTAATTATCTTATTATAATTAATTGAGAAAACCTCAAGGTGGACTCAAAGAATTATTTTGAAGATATGGTATAAAGGAAAGATGTTTCACTTGTTTGTAAGTGTCAGTGTGTGATCATTGTATTGAATTTGAAGTGTGAAAAGGAGTAGAGTGTTTGATGAATGTGAGTAAGCAGTCCAAGGGATTATTGGATGCAAGATTTGTGATCTAGTTACAAGATTAGATAGAGTTGAAGTTTGGTTGATAGGAAAGAGAAAGAGGAAGGAAGTACTATAATACAAAGATCATTTAGATAGTGGGTTCATTGGTCTTACCCTTGAAGCTATTTAGGCAATGGGTACATCTATCTTCTACAACTCCTAACAAGGTTGGAATTTCCTAACAAGTATTCAAAGTCTCCTAATAGGGACTGATATGTACTGAATATTGTTATAGACTCCTAACAAGTTCCATCCTCTAATAAGGAATATTTATATTAGTACTTCATCTTGTGGGTATCATCCCCACAAAGGTTTTCTCTCTAATCAAGGGTTTTCCTAGTTAATATATCTAGTGTTATTGTGTATGAGTATCTTGTTGCATTTTTTGATTATATTTCTCATATGGTTAAAGCTCAGTAAGGTTGATAATTGTGATATCAATTGAATAACTGATTCAGCCACCCACGCCCCCCCCTCCCCTCTCAATTATATTGGTGGAATATGTATTCTAACATACCAAACTCGAAGAAAGGATATTAGATGTGCAAAAGCTCACAAATACACAATTGGACATGATGAATCAACTACTAATTATAAATTAGGAATTGAATCAGAAGGATGTGGAAATTACAAATATCAAATCACATAAGGACATACTAAAGAAAGAACAAAAAGATGAGAAAATATCTTTGGAGAAATTCAAAAAACCTAAAGAAGCAATGAAGTACTTTGAAGAATTTATGTAATCATCAAGTTGTTTTAATGCATCAAGACATTCATACACTAAGAAAGGAGAATCATCTAGAAATGGACAAATGAGGAATGCAAAGTCAAAGGACAAACCAACATGCTATCATTATGGAAAAATTAATCATACTACAAATATTTGTCAAAGAAAACATGGTATGCAAAATTCTAAACCTAAGTTTACTAGTTTACTATTTTTACTAAAAGAAACAAGGACATCAAATACATAAGTGTAGGTAAAGACTGAGGAATGTAACTACTACACTTAAATTTGAAGGATATTTCTATAACTATAAAAGTATGGGCATAGAGCATATGAATGCAGATCACAAATAAAACCTTACTGGAAAAATCAGAGGAGAAGTGTGCACCTAACAAAGCATGTTCCAAATGTCACAAGTTTGCACATGAAAGAAAGAATTGTAGGACTCAAGCATATTCAAATAATTGAAGAAGAGACAAAGGCAAAGGCAAAGTGAACATTGAGAAAATTAGGAATGAAATGAACTAGAAATAGAAAAGGAAAACATAACATGGAACTAGTGGAGCTACCAGAGCTAAGGTCACCAAATGAAATGGAGAAGGTATCATGTCATCTCAAAATAAGCAAGAGAGGTATGTATGGAACTATATACTTAATTGATATATCACACATCAGTTCCTTACATGATAATGTGCCAAAAGTTCATATCTACATATGTGAAGATGCATAAGAATAATTTTTTGAGAGATTATCGAGTGTCAATAAAATTTTCTATATTGATCAAGCATTGCAACATAGACCAAGTATTTACAAAGAGATAGAGTAATATGGAAGAGACCTAGCTATAATATAAATACCTAGTTGAAAGGCATCAACATTGACCAAGATAGTTGGCTTCCACCTACCTAAGTACACAGAATTAATGGAGAACCTCAATTGATCAAAGGGAGGTATATAAAAAATTTCAAAGATGTTATTACATACCTTTCATTCATATTTTTGAGAGCATGAAGCAATTTGACAATTTTAGTGACTAGCAAAGATTTTAAGAGCAATTTGGAGAAAGAGGCTTGAAGAAGTGAAGATCTTAATTGTATCAAGTATTCAGACAAGAAACAACTTCAAACCCTAACTATGATCATGGAAGCTTCATAAACCACTAGAATGAGCCAAGAGGTTAGTACAATTCAATTGGTGAAGAGTAATGCTTGTCCTCCACTAAAGTTTCATGTTATTCTAGGTATTTCTATGAAAGGAAACTCAATGGGTGATCTATCCTTAATACCACCCAAAGTCATTATAATCCATGATGTCAGAAGTTGTTATATGTGTAAAATTGGAGAAGTAAGAGATTATGAAATTGCATATGAGAAATTGTGAAATGAAGGAATTCTAAAGGAAAAATTCAAAGTTGTTGAAAGGAAAGAGTTAACTTGTGCCATAGAATTCTCAAAGAATTTCAAGATTGAATGGATTAAAGTTGTTTTGAGAAGAATCCATGACATGAAGTAATGGTTATAGCATGGACAAGTGGAGATAATAAAGAAAATGATTCACAGGGTTTCAAGCTATCCAAACCTAGGCAGGAAGTAAACCATGTGAAGCTTGAGTTGTGAAGAAGTTGAGGAAAACATGGGAGCCAAGTGGAATGGATGTGGTCTATCCATCACAAACATTTCTAATCCACTAATTAAATTTGTAGTGAGGGTTATTGCTCACAAATTCTATCAATCAAGAATATTGAATAGTATGCCTTGTATGGTTTTGGATCAAGGATAGAAATTTGTATTGAAAGATCATGAGTATGATCTTGCCAAGTTATAGTGGTTACAACTTGCAAGAAATCTATCATCCATAAGAAAAGAGAAGAATTCAATGTGGAAGTTTGGTTCTCTCATTTTGTGTATTTTCTTTTATATCTAGAAGTATTTTCCTAGTATTGGTAATGTTGTATGGGAGCAAGAAAAACCAGTGAAAAAATAGATTAATGACTATATCACTCAGTTGGGAGAAAATTTTGAGAATGTAATGGATAATTATTTTGATGAATTTAAGCAAAGGATCAAAAGGAGAATGAAGATACCTAATTAGTTGGTCATGAAATATTATACTAACATATTTTCTTGTTGATACAAAGAACAATTTTGTATAGGCAATTAAGCCAAGGAGGTTATGGTTACAAAGTTTTGAATATGAGATAGATAGTGATGTAGTGAGTGCAAACATTGATGCACTACTAAAAGAAGAGATAGATGTTGAGGTTGAACCTTTTGGGAGATCTGAAGAAACTAAAGCAGGAATAACTATAAATATAAAGATAGGTTCTAAGGAAAAGAAATGGAAGAAAATGATTGAATATTTAGAAGCAAAATTGGGCACCCTAGGCAAGGGTAAAGAACCATTACAATTGACACAAGGTCTTGGTGAAGATAAAGAACAAGACATTGGTGATGAGGAAGAGGAAGAAGAAGAAGGTGACAAGGGAGAGGTCCTAGCTATTGTCATGCCACCAAGAAAGAAGGATCAAGGAACAAAGAAGAATTTGAAAGTGACACCTTTGCCACCAAACTAGCCAAGAACTAGGGTAGTTGCTAGTGCTGAGTAGTCTACAAAGTAGAAGGTAGTAGAAGCTATAGAGCCTAATGCCCCTAGAACCAAAAGAAGGAGACCACCTTAGAGAAAACCTAAGTCTATTGATGAGGTATGTGAAAACTTAAGGAGTTCCCTAAGTTTATCTTGTTTCAGATTTGTCAAATATGATGCACTAGATAATGATGATATAAATAAAATTGAGGAGGCTATGGTAGAAATGATCTCAAATTTCAAACTAGCTCCTAGTGAAATAGAGAAGAAGATACCTCAAGACTTATGTGATAGATTTGAACATAATATGGGAGTAGGTAGAGAAGGAAGAGAAAAAGATAAGGATTGACGCATTAGTAATAGAAATGCCTAACTTATCCCAGGAGCAAAAGGACACATTTTTGGAGCAGCATAGGAACATAGTTGTTCCAAAATATAGAACATTTTTTTATCTTACTAAATAAAGAGCAAGTTGTACAAAAACAAAGTGAGTTTCTAAAGAAGAGCATTTTTGGGTTAGCACCAAAGACAAGAGTAACATACATTGTAAAACATTGAAGATGATTATAGTAGTGGAGAAAGATCAAGTGTGTTGAGTTCACAAGGTAGCATGTCCCCTATAGATGTTGACACCCTTGACACTCCAAAGGTTAAGAAATCAAGGCTCAAAAATACAGAGGTAGATGGTAAAGAGAAGGAAATGAGTGTAAATATTGAGTGTTTCAGCACCTCACATTTAGGAATGAAAATAATCAAATGAAGTTGAACCAATTGTAACTACTATTTGTGGGGATTTTCATTTTTTTTTTTTGCAATTATCCCCGATGACATCACAATACCAATGTTGGCATCATAATTGTGATGTCGACGTGATTATAAACAAAAAGAAAAAGAAACATCACATTTATCATTCCCATTTGATCAATTGTGGAGAGCTCTGAATGAGGGTATAGAGAAGTTTCCTAGCCATGCCCTATGATTTCCTAGTTGTTCCCTTCCTCTATATTTTTCCTAGAAATGTGGAGATTAGTGTGGAGATCTATGATTTCCTAGTCATGCCCTTTCTTTACATTTTGTTTTCATGGTATGTTTCTTATAATGCATTCTCCTCCTTAGTTAGTATTTCTATTGTTTTACACTAACTTTCAATATCTTCCTCCATGTATGAGATCTTAAACTTACTAAAAAAAATTTTAATATTCCATGGCATTGAATGAGCTTGATTGTACTATAATGCTATTTGTTTTTTTTTTATAGTGTTCCAATTTCTCAAAAAAAATCATCTAGGTCTACAGTCAATTCAATGGTAATGCAAGAGATGAGTATGCACTCATTAAAATTGAGATGTAGTTTAGGGTAAAGTTTATAAACATTTTCTAGTTTGGTTTCTATGTTGGGTATAAGTCATGGAGGAGTTGGATGAACATAGGTCAGTAGCTCAGTAGATAGAACATTCTCATAGAAAAGAAAGCATTTATTTCCTTTATTATTTTTTCCTAGATCAATTTCAGTCAAATAATTTATATCAAAGATAGGCTAAGACTCCCAAAGTAGGAGTTTATAACTTGTGTATGTCAATTCAAGTATTATAAATTATTCTATGTAGGAGAAGTGCAAGAGGAGAAAGAGATAAGTCGCAGTTGGAGATTTTAGTCATGTGGAGAATTGTGTGAAAAAGATTATGGAGAGCTCTAAATGAGGGTATAGAGAAGTTTTCTAGTCATGCCCTATGATTTCCTATGCATACCCTTTCTCTACATTTTACCTAGTTGTGTGGAGGTCAATATGGAGATCTATGATTTCCTAGCCAAGCCCTTTCTCTTTATTTTATTGCCATGGTATTTTTCTTATAATACATTCCCTCATTAGTTAGTCTTTCTATTTTTTCACACTAACTTTCAATATCTTCCTCCCTATATGAGATTTTAAACTTATTAAAATGTTTTTGGTTGTCAATGGCATTGAATGAGCTTGACTATGTTGTAATGCTATTTGTAGTGGCTTATGATTTACCTTATTGTTTGAAAAATTTTCACTACACTAATCTTGAAGTTGTAAAAAATAATAATAAAGGGTAAAAGAAGTTTTTCCTGTGGGTTCCCCCTAAAATTGGGAGCAAATATATTGCCTCAAGGGCTCACCTAGTATGAGCTCAAAATCCCTCAAAAAATAAATTTAGAAAAGAAAACATTCAATGATGACCACATAGAATATAAGGGTTTGAATACTTGGTGCTAGATAGATATAGTACCAAAACCAAGATTTTGTTCAAATTCTTCAATGGGGCAGAATTATAAACCAAAATAACAAAGCTTTAGGAAGATTTCATAAATAAGGAAGTGCATGCAAATATGCTTAACAATCAAGGAAATAGAATGAATATGTTAATCATAATTAATAGACATTGAGAAGAATGTTGGCTCTCATGTAAATATTTTGGCATCTTTTCTCACTAGAGTAGCCCTCGTAAATTGCATCTAAAATTTCTCAGTTGGCTCCAAATTGCCTTCTACGAACATGTAAGTATCTCACCAATAGCTATTAATCTATGCTACATTCAATGCAAAGATAGGAATATTAGAAAGGAAATTTTAAATGGATAGATGTATTTTACAAAGGGCACAACATCAAATTCATGGAATGGAAACCTGATTGGATAGTTTAAAGCAAGATTTAATACTAACATGGATAATGATTAGGAATATGCTTGTAGATTTTATTCATAGACAAATATTCAAATGGATAGGGAATGTGTTAGGTGGTGTTTTAGGGCTATAAACCAATAAAATAGACTCTAAAAAGGCTAAACTTCTTATTAATCTTAGAGCTAATAGTAATAAGATTGAACCTATTATAATTATTACCAATAAATCCATCTATGTACTATTCCCTAAACACTACCAGGGACACATTCAGAACATAGCATTATATGAGGAAGATTCTAGGAACAGTAATGACATAGAGCCAATCACCTGTGTTCATAGAACCTCATAATTGCAAAAGATATTTCCATTGTACATAGCATGCATTAAATATGAAAGAAAATATTAATAGGGGAGGAAAAGAACAAGTTTTGAAATAGAATCAATTAGCTAGTCAAATTTATGATTAGATTAGATATTCCCAACACAATTCTCAAGTATCCACAGTCTTGAATCTAAACTTTTTCCAAGAAGCTCAAAAGTTCTAGGCTTATCTCTTCAAGCTTAAGACATTCAAAAATGTGTAGCTCTTTTAGTTTAGAGGGTTCCTATAGTTTTAAAAAAATAATTATTTGGAGCTCTCAATGATTAGAAAGAATAGAACAAAGATAGGGGCATAATTTTAGGAGATTCATTATTTTGATTGCAGGGATCAAACTACCTGTGTATGATTTTCCCACAATATTTTGAATCCTGATCTAGAATTGATTGTCAAAAATAGAAAAAATGATCTAGCTACATACATATTCTAGAATCCAAATAATAATAAAATAAACTCACCCAACACATTCTAAGTGACTTACCTCAAAATCCTACACAAAAAATAATGCAGATCAGGAAAAATGGGTAGAGTTCGCAAGAAATTTTACAAAAACATATCATAGAAGATATTTTTAGAAAGAAACAAGTCATAATCTAGTTAAATTGGTCTAGTTACTATTTAGTTGGGTTGATTATAAATTCCTATTGAACTATCATTAAATTAGGTACAATAAAATGAACAATCAGTTGTTCCTAAGTAGCAGGATCAATTATAGTTTTCCAAGGTGATAAAATTTGTAATAAATGGTTGGATATTGATGAACGGTGCTCCCCTTAATACCATAAACACATCATTGAAATAAATAAATAATAGCAATTTGTGAGAACAAAATATGTGCTTCTTATTATCGTCGTAAATGTAGAATTACAGAATGTAGAATTATAATATGCTAACCCACATGGATGCCTTCATTACAGTAATTTACAAGATAAAGCTATGGACTACCACTCAGAGTTGTCCTAGACAATGTTTGGGCATTTCTTAAATAGGCAATTTTATGCCACCTGAGAAGGTTCTATTTTAGAAATTTTAGGTAGACCACAACTCTCAAATTGTTTCTCCAATTGACTATTATAACAACTTTTGGAAAGCTCAACTCATGATCTACACAATCAAATCTATGTAAGTACCCATTTGTTGAGTTTTTGGGCCTCGTCTGAGGCCTCTAAGACCTTCAAAACTGGGCCTAATTTTTTTATACCAAAATTACACACTAAAAAACTATAATAACTTCACAAATAAATATAATATGTCCTTGAAACTCCACTGAGAAATTGATATAACTAAAATGAACCTTCACCACTAAAATTAGAACATCTCGAGCTTGTAATTTGAGAAGTGACCCTATCATGTCTCAATTATTAAGAGGAAAAAAAAGATGGCTAACCTCCTTCTTTGGTAGCCATGATGAATCTTCTACTAACATCCCTTTCCATTTGACCAAGTATTCTTCATAATTTTTGTTCATTGTACTTTTGCCAACACAACTGTCCAATATCTCCTCAATCTCTTTTATAGTTGAACTAGCTAATGGAGTACTCCACTACACTTCTGCAACATCATCCCCATCACCTCCTTCATGGTACCCTCTCAAATCTTAAATATTAAATACTAGTGAAATATTCAATTCAGTAGGCAACTCCACTTCATAGATATTTCTAGAATCATGCATTTTCACTAACTTGCACGGTCCAAACTTCTTCATTTTCAGCTTATTATATGTATCTACTAGAAAACTCTCCTTTCATAAATGAACCATGATGTCATCTCCAATATAAAATTCCTTATACCTCCTTTTCATGTCTTCCTTAACCTTATACTATGTATTCATCTTGATAATCTTCTTCCTCACCTCCTCATGGATCTTCTTCAAATGTTCAACACTACTTATCTCTCCTTTATCCAACTATCACAATTCAAAAGCATTTCTGGGACTGCTCCCATATACAATCTGGAATTATGATTTACTAGTATCTTGTTGATAACATTATTATATGCAAATTCTACCTATGGTAAAATTAGATCCCATATTTTTGATTTATTACCAACCAAACATCTCAGCAAGTTTCCTAAACAGTGATTCACAACTTATATCTGCCCATCAGTTTGTAGATGATGTGATGAACTAAAATTCAAATCTATCTTTGATTTCTTTCACAATATATGCTAGAAATATCCAACAAACTTGGTATCTTGATCTGAAACTATACTATTTGGCAGACCATGTAGTCTCACCACTTCTCTAAAAAACAACTCTACCAAATGAACATCATCACTAGTCTTCTTGCAATGAATGAAATGTGTCATTTTTGAAAACTTTTCAACAACCACAAAAATAGAATCATACCCTCACTAAGTCCTCAATGATCCAAGAATGAAATCCATGCTGACATCCTCTCATGGCTTCTCTAGTATAGGTAATGGCTGATACAACCCTATATTTTTTTTTACTCTTTCCATCTGACATACTCTACAAATCGGTACAAACTTATTGACATCTTGCTACAACTATGGCTACTAATAGTTCTCAACAACCAAAGCAATGATTTTATCTCTACCAAAATGTCCAGCCAATCCTCCACTATACTTCTCCTTGATGAGATTCTCTCTAATTAAACTTCTTGAAATACACAATAGGCTTCCTTTGAACAACATAGCATGTTTGATTATGAAATCTAACCACTTTGTCCTATCAAGTGTAATAGGTTCTATACAAGCCTTCCATGCTTCACCAAAATCAAGATCCTCTAGATACAAATTCTTGAGTTTCTTTAACCCAACCACCTCAATTTGCATCTTTATTAGCAAATTTTTTCTTCTACTAAGAGAATCTACAACCCTATTGTACTTCATATTCCTATGTTTCAAAATAAATGTATAACTCTATAAAAACTCAACCCACTTAAAATGTCTTTGGTTCAATTTTCCTTGACTATTCAAATATTGCAAAGCTTGAGGATTAGTGTACAAAATAAAATCCTTAGGAAGAAGATAGTGTCTCCACTTCTTCAATGCTTGAACTATAGCATAAAATTCTTGATCATAAACATAATATTCTCTTTTGGCATCATTCAACTTCTCACTAAAATAAGCAATAGGTCTACCTTCTTCACTTAAAATAGCTCCTATTGTAGTACCACTAGCATCATAGTCTACTTGAAAAAACTTATTAAAATCTGGAAGTTCTAAAATAGGTTTCTTTCTAACTTTCTATTTCAATAGATTAAAAATCTTATCAGCTCGTATAGTCCTCTTAAATTCTTTCCTACCCCCTCTCGTTGTTTCAATCAAGAGTCCACAAATATTGCTAAAACCTCTTATGAACTTTTTGTAAAAACTAGCTAGTCCATGAAAATTCCTACCTCTATAGCACCCTTTGGAGTATGCCATTCAAGAATGGCCTTTACTTTTTCTAGGTCCAATTTCAAACCTTTTGCTTTGAGTACAAATCCTAGGTACACAAACTCCTTCTTCACAAAACTGCACTTCTTTAGGTTTATCATCAACTTTTCTTCCCTCAACTTATCAAACACCTTTTGGATATGCATCAAATGATCCTTCAATGTCTTACTAAATATCAAAATATCATCTAGGTAAACAATGACAACAATACCCGAAAACTCCTTCAATAATTTCTTCATGAGTTGCATGAAAGTGCTTGGTGCATTAGTGAGCCCAAAATGCATGACTAAACATTTGTACAATCCTTCCCTTATCTTGAAGTAAATATCCCACTCATCACCATCTATGATGAAAATTTGATGGTATCCACTCTTCAGATCCATCTTTGTGAAATACTTAGATCCAATCAAATAGTTCATGATATCATCCATCCTTGGTAATGAAAATCTATACTTTATTGTGATCTTGTTGATAGCATGATAATCTATGCACATCATCCATTCTCTATTCTTCTTTCATGTTAATATTGTTGGTATAGCACATGGACTCAAACTCTCTTGAATCAACCCCTTCTGCAACAACTCATGCACTTGTTTTTTTAACTCTTCACTTTTTGTTGGTGTCATTCTATGGGTTGTCTTGTTGGGAAAACTATCTCTTGTAATCAAATTCATTTTATGACTAACCTTCCTCACTAGGGGTAATCCATCAGGTACATTATCTGACACAATATCATAAAACTCTCCCAACATATCTACAACTTCTATAGGTACCTCCTCCACTTCTTCTTTACCATCTTTTCAAATTATAGAAAAACACATATGCTCATGCTTCATACCTTGGAGAAACTCCTTTCCCTCAACAAAACATATTTTGGTAGTACTACATACCTTACCTTCTTTCTCCATCAATGTCTTCAACTTATGCTTCACTCCATCCTTGCTCAAAGTGTAGGTATTTTCTCTCCCATCAAGTACAACATGCTTGTCAAACTACCATGGCCTACCCAACAACATACGATATAATTCCATTAGTATGATATCACAAAGTACCTCATCCTAGTAGCTTTCAATCTTGAAATTCACTAAGAATTACTCACTGACCATGACCTTGTAATCATCTTACACCCAAGCAATACGGTATGGATGCAAGTGTTTCTATCTCTTTAGCTTTAACTTTGTGAACATAATTTATAACACTAGATTGTCAGTACTTCCACCATCAATGATTACATCATAATACTTATCTTCACATCTACACCTTGTGTGAAACAAGTTACTTCTTTTATTAGGTTCATTCTCACCACTCAACAAGACTCTTCTTTTAACTAGGACTTCTCCTCTTTCAAAATCTCTAGAATGTGACGATCTTGCATCTTCATCAACATGTGAAACTCTAACCTAGCCTTCTACTCTTTGATTTTTCCTTCCTTAGCATTGGAAACATTCAAATGCTCTATGCCCTTCCTCTCTATAGTGAAAAAATTTCCCATGGAAGCCTCCTCTTCTAGATCCTTGTCCTCTACCTCTTCCTTGATAATCTATATTGTTTTGATCATGGAAATGAGTGGAATTTTTCCGCTCTAGTTCAAATTGCTACTTCCAACCTCATCCTCATTCTTTTGATCATCATTTTGGCCTCCATAAGACTGTCCATTAGATCTTCCAACATGACCTCTACCACTATTTTTTTAATCAAATTTTTTTCTTAGCTTCTCCTCAACTCTTAGGGAAAACTAGTACACCTCATCAATACTAGTCACTCGAACAAGGATTGTCTCATCTTGAATTCTTGGCCTTAACCCATTAAGGTAATAGGCCACTTTCTCCTTATTTTCTTCTTTATGGCCAATTCTAATGAGAACTCTATAGAACTAGTCTTTGGTATACTCTTGAACAACTTTTCCTAGTTGCATTAACCCTTTCATTTTCTTCAATAGATCAAGCTCATAATCCATAGGAATGAACTGTCACTTCATTTTAGCTACCATCTAATCCCATCTAGTGATTTTTTCCTTTCCTCTTTTATTTTGATCCATTTGGATTTCCTACCACCAGATCTTTACATGACCCTTTAGTTTGGTCTTCACAAACTTGACCCTATTAGGATCTTCAATATCTTCATATTCAAAGCACTCTTCTAATTCATTGACCTAATTGATCAATTCCTCTAGGTTGAGATTTCCCAAAAAAGTTGGAACGTTAAACTTAGGTCTTTTTCCAATACTAGAAATGGCCTTAAAAAGCTTTTCCTCCTCTAGGTTAAGAATTTTATCTACTACAACTTGGTATGCATTTCCTTCTTCTCTTTCATCATCTCCTATGGAAAGATTCATTCCTCTGTTCATCTATTCTTGCAATGCTTGTATTTTCCTCTAGAGGGTTTTAAAATCCTCAAGTGTAACACCTTTTACTCTTCCACCATGCTCTCTTCATGGAGGCATTTTTGATGCTTCCACTAAAACTTTAATGCAAACTACCTCATAATCGGCAATTTGTCTATAGACTCAACCCAAACCACATTCCTAGTGCAAACTACCTCATAGTCAATGATCTATCCACACACTCAAGAACTCTAGCTCTAATACCACTTGATGAAGGATGCTCCCCTTAATACCATGAACACATCACAAAAATAAAGAAACAACCAAAAATTGCAAGAACAAAATATGGGCTTCTTATTATTGCCACAAATGTAAAATTATAGAGTTCAAAATTACAATATGCTAACTAACATGGGCACCTTCAACATTATAGTAATCTACAAGATAAAGCTACAAACTATGACCTAGAGTTGTCCCAGACAATGTTCAGGCATTTTTTAAATAGGCAATTTTATGCCACCTAGAAAGGTTCTAGACATCAAACCTAATACCTAGGGATGAAAAAACCTAACAATACATATAGAGTCAACCAAATACACTTTTGACATTTATTTTAGAAATTTTGGGTAGGCCAACTTCGAAAGACCATAACTCTCAAACCATTGCTCTAATTGGTTGT
Source organism: Cupressus sempervirens (assembly GCA_028749045.1). Classification (NCBI taxonomy): domain Eukaryota; kingdom Viridiplantae; phylum Streptophyta; class Pinopsida; order Cupressales; family Cupressaceae; genus Cupressus; species Cupressus sempervirens. Next base: position 889,236,082 of record CM053792.1, on the reverse strand, counting down.
TATAACCACTTTTTGCAAACCTCAGCTTCTGATCTACATGCTCGGATTTGTGCAAGTGCCCATCCATCAAGTTTCTAGGCCTCATCTAGGGTAAGGCCTTCAAAATTGAGCCTTAAATTTTTATACCAAAATTACACACCAAAAATCTATAATAACTTCACAAATACATATAATCTAGCCATGAAACTTCACTAACAAATTGATATAACTAAAATAACCTTCACCACTAAAATTAGAACATATCAAGCTTGTACATGACTAAATTACTAAGTAGAAATCCTCCATAGACAACAACTTTAAATTAAGACAACCCTTATTGAAACAAGTGAAAGAAATATTTTTGCATGATGCAAGATTACTCTCACACCTCGAATGCTCCTACCTTAAATATAAAGGCTCTATATGCTAGCCCAACAATGGAAGCTCAGGATGTAACCATGCATGTATTGGCATAGTCTCCTTGTGAGGATCCCAAGTATCTATTACTACTATTAATTTAGGCATAATTATATGATTCAAAATGCTATGACTTACTGAAGTCAGTAGTAACTTCTCCCATGTCTCAATAAAATGTAGCATAGGTTTAAGGTCCCTTGGCTCCCATGAATTTATAGTATCTATTCTCACTATTGGAAGAATAACTTTAGTGAAGAGTTGAGTGTAAGGATTTGAAGAAGCAAGTTCTACTTTTTTTTAAATTCCATAATCATGAGGTGCATTCACTTGCAGAAGCCTCTACCATAATGGTATTACCTCTAAACCATGCAAAGGATATGAAGTGGTTCCTAACCTTGAAACACTCTTATAAGAAATGGAAAAGAAAATGCATATGCAATAAATGAAAAATTTCACAACTTATAGTCCTCCCAATATCTGAACTGTAAATTCTCAAAGACACTTATGAGTGATTCCAATGTCATAGTACCTACCAGAAAACTTTACTAGATTCTATCCAGTGCTCCCATAATTTCCCCTATGTTATATAGTTGTTGTTTCAGCTATGCAGTCTCTTTCTAAAGCCATTTCTTTTCCTTCTGGTATATTCCCAAAGACTCTCTCTCGTGCCTTAAATTTTGATCAAACTTCTAAATATCTACCTAGTGCAGGGGCACCTAGGTAAGTCTCATGGAAGACATAGGGTTCCTAATTTATTTGTCTTGTGGTGGTACTAGCCACACCACTAGAGTAATAAAGGGACTAGCTTGGTCCTAAGTTGAGGTATAGGAAGACTTTTTAGGCCTAGTTGCTCTTAGTTGCAATTGTGCCCATTTTAGGTCAAATAGGGTATTTGTGTTATTTTGAGGGCAAAAAAAGAGACTTAAGGTCCTTTTTTAATGTTTTAAAACCTTATATAGGATTTTGGTAATTTTTTGTGGCCTTAGAATCAAGTTTGAATGTCAAATTCAAAAAGTTGTAAAAGTTGTCAATGTTGTCATTGACAAAATTGACAACATATTCTTGCTTAGGAGAAAATTTGCATTTTTGGTTTCATAACTATCTAAAACCATTGGTATTAGACCTTGGTCAACTCTTTAAGGTCATACTCAACCTATTATGGGGAATGGGTTTAATTGGAAAGGTGTGTGTACGAACCATAATAGAGTAATATTAGTGACAAATCTTGTTATATGAAGATTTTGGCATTTTAATGGATTGAAATTAGGAATATAGTGTTTGGAAGTGTTAGGAAAATCCATATTAATATTCTCTATGTTATTAGTTTGCAATTGTATGGGTTTCTAGTTAGTTGTAAAAATTATTTTGTTTTATGCCTATCTGTTGTCCTGAATCAAGCAATTGGTAAAGATGGGGTCATAGATCCTCTTCTCACTATGGAATCTATATGGGCTTTTTGGATTAGGGATATTATTCCATCTACACATTTTTCAATGAAGGAGGAGCCTTGGAAAATAAGGGAGTCATTTTTTAGGTGATGCCCTAGGCAAGCCTAAGTTGCATGGGTAAGGATCATAGTGGATTACAAAAGTGTTAAGGAGGATTGAAGGCATAGATAGCTTTGATAAAAGCTTGGAGAAAGGTATAAGAATGATCATAGAAGCCCCAAACCCAATGGGAATTTTTGATGAAATATTTTAGGAAGGAAAAGATATTTTTTTGGTAGACAGGCTTGAAAAGCCTTAAACCCTTATTTTTAGGCATATTTTTAGGTTGTATTGTACAAAAAATTTGGGGGCCATAGACCTAGGAAATATTTTAGATCTCTAAAAAGGGTGTCTAGATAAATAATTAGTTTCCCTCCTTGTTAAGGATTTTTCTAAGTTATTCAGGATTTTCATCCAAGGTAGGGCTAATTGCTCATAGCCCTATTTGGGAAGCCTCTACAATGTTTTTGTGAACTCAATTAGGTTTATAATCTCAAAAGTGGTTTTAGGTCTTTGGAAGGATTCAAATGACCTTATAAATATCTATTTATATTGGAGGAATGGTTGCTGATCAATTTGAGGCTAGATGTGGAATTGGTGAAGAGTAAGCATTGAGGGCCAGTGCAAGCCTAGGAAGCAATGGATGGAGTTATAGTTCTTTCTAGTTTATGTTCACTAGTTGAAGGAGTTCGAATCTCATAGTTAAGATCTTAAGGAGAATAGGGTAGTAAGTAACCCTATTAGATCATAAGAAAGACCTAAGGAGGCCCTTGAGTGAATTGGGGTAGGATCAAGAGTAGTGTTACATTAGAGTGGTATCAGAGCAGGTTAAGGATTTAGGAATCAAGTTTATGTTTGCAGCTACTGGGGAATTAGTAGGTGAGTTAAGTATGGTGGGAAATGTAGAGCTAGCCAAAGAGGTTGATGAGAAAAAGGAGAAGAATAGGCTCCTTGAAGAGGCTTTAGAAGAAGTGAAGCTGAAGTTAGATGTAGTTGTTGATGCAGCCAAGAAAAAGGAAGAAGAGAGCAATGATAAGGGTAAGGAGATAGTAGAGGAAGATGTTTTCCCTGAACCAGACCCTATCCTAAATGAAGAGCATTTCTTGAAGGCCATAAAATTCATAGGAGGAAAGGCCTTGGAAGGTGTTCCACTTTTTATTGGGAACATAGACATTGACACAATAATGGATAAGATAGATGGAATGGAGAATCACTTCAAATCTGAAGGAGTAATAGAAGCACAAAAGCATAAGGTAGCTAAGTTAAGACTCAAAGTGTTATCATTAACATGGTATAAATATGTCAAAGATGGGAGGAATAGGATGGGTAAGAAGTGCATAGAAAATTGGAATGCAATGGTAACCAAATAGAAGGAGAATTTTTTACAAGAGGACTATGAGATTCAACTTCACAAGAGGAGATAAGGACTGAAGTTGAAAGGCATTGATGTGGCCTCTTATATAGAGGATTTTCAAAGGTTAAGTCTGTTAGAGTAATTATTTGTTCACACTTATTAATTAAATCACTTTGATTTAATTAAATAAGTTGCCTATTACTCTAGTTTGCTTAAGCTATCTTGTAGGTGCATATAATTAATATTTTATTAATTATATTGTGCAACCTATCTTTTTTAGGCTTTAGGTTACCCTTCTTGGGTTTTGATCTCCTTTTAAAAGGATTGATCTCTTTGTATTTTTCACTATCAAGAATATTTTGAATAATATTTTCTTCGTCTAAGTGTTTTAATCAAACCCTTGCCTCTTCTTGTCTTTTTCTTCTCTGTGATAGGTTTTTTGCATGCAAGTTTTCTTGGGCTTCACGGATTTTTTGTGCACTTTTTCTCAAATCCTACATGGTATTAGAGCTAGATCTTTTGTAGCTTGTTCAAAATTTGGAGAAAAAGGGAGAACAAGGGTTTGGCGGATCAGATCTGGTGCTTTTTCAAGCTTTTTTTGAGAAAATAGGGGGGTCACTAATTTTCAAAGTAGTTTGATGCCAAACAAACCTCACAGATGGATTCAAAAGGTGTCAAAACCCCTATTTTGAAATAAAATTTGTTCGATTTGGAGAATGTTGATGTGGGGGGCAAAAAAAATTTGCCCGACAGGAATGTACAGCCCCTAGCATGTAGATCGAGGCAAAAAATTGTCAAAAAATCACAAAAAAATTAAAATTTGGCATTTTTTGTCATCATGTTTAGAAAACTGCTAGTGGCTCGGCCACGGTTATTGTAGCGATCACTGCTGGCGGCCCGCTTAGCGGCCACCACTCGCGGCTCTGCTAGTGGCTCCTTCTGTAGTTTCACAACAGTACGGCGATGGCTCCACTGCAGTAACTGCCTTCACATCGCCCGGCTGCCGCTCAACTAGCGGCGATGTTTTTTAAAGATTTTTTATTTTTAAAATTTTTTTTTATTAAAAAAAAAAAATTTTCTTGCATTTCAGAGGACCTGGTGGTTTTTTCTCCATAACTTGAGTATATAAACATATTTTTTCGATCGTAAAAATGCACCAGAAAATTGGTTTTGAGATGGAGATATTTATGCAAGCTTTTTTGAGTTTTGATGCAGTTTGGTTGCCTATTTTGGTAGTCAAAGTTAGATGTTCTATTTTGCACTCTAGGAGGCCTATCTTGAGCATTCGATCTTTGTTTTTGGACTTATTTATATCACTGGAAAGCTCTTTCTGTGCTCTTTCCAATGATGTTGGTTTTTGTTCTAGATTTTGTTCTAGGCACATCCTATTTAGTCTTTTGTGTTTTAGCATTATGGTGAATATCCTAATTGTTTTAGGTCCAAGGATCAATTTTGTTGCTTTAGTTGCTTCGTTTTGGGCTCTACCTTTTGTTGTATCAGCTTTTTTCCTATTTTGATCATTGTTGATATCATTTGTAAGCATCTTTATGCAAACACATTTAGATAAAGTGTCACTCTTGCATTTCAGGATCCTTTTCATCATTGTGATTCGTTGTACTTGCACTATTTTATAAAGTGCCATGGGGGGGATAGTTGTTTGCCGCTTACAAGCCCTCTTTCTCTTTTGCCTCATGCAGTGTTGATGACACATGCCTTTATAAGTGTCTATACCTCACTCTCAATGTGTTTGGTTCCTATTTTGTGGGAGATTTTTTGGCCCACCTTTTTAGCTACCTGTCACCTCACCTCTATTAAGGGGGGGTTATATTATAGTTCTATGCATCCTTGGTTGATGGTTCGTTAGTGTGAGCTATGTATTTAGTACCTAATCCTACATACTAGGCGATTGCAGTGGCTGGCTACCTATGCATTTTGGTGAGATGGATCATCTACCATATAGACACACTCAATTTGTGCCTTCTATTTCCATGGAGGTTCTACAGATCAACATTTTGATAGAGTTTTGTGGTTCTTCATGCTTCAGTGATTCTCTTTTGATCTCTTTTTTCCTTCTTCTGGAACATTCTTTGCTATCTCTTTTTGGAGTACAGTTTTTCCCATGTGATTTTCTCTATTTCTCCGCTTTATAGAGATTTTGTTATGATTAGGTACCTAATCAGACTTTGTTGTTGGGACCCAATTTTTCTGCTTTCTTAGTTGTGCTAGGTTAGCTTACCTCCTGAGCTTCACTTAAGGGGGGTGTTAGAGTAATTATTTGTTCACACTTATTAATTAAATCACTTTGATTTAATTAAATAAGTTTCCTATTACTTTATTTTTCTTAAGCTATCTTGTAGGTGCATAAAATTAATATTTTATTAATTATATTGTGCAACCTAGTATTTTTAGGCTTTAGGTTACCCTTTTCGGGTTTTGATCTCCTTTTATAAGGATTGATCTCTCTTTATTTTTCATTATCAAGAATCCGTTGAATAATATTTTCTTCGTCTGTGTTTTTCAGATCAAACTCTTGCCTCTTCTTTTCTTTTTCTTCTTCGTGATAGGTTTTCTACATGCAGGTTTTATTGGGCTTCGAGGATTTGTTGTGCACTTTTTCTCAAATCCTACAAAGTCTTTGGTCCAAAAAGAAAGAAGAGGAGCCAATCAAAGTGGCTAGGTACTTGGGTAGTCTCAAGTGGAATATCCAAGAAGAGTTAAATTTGTGGACACCTACTACTATTTAGAGATGCCATCAACTAACCTTAAATGTGGAAGAAAAGAACAAAAGGAAGGGTGACTCTAACTTCAAAGACATAGGCAAGTAGAGAAATTAGAAGGGTCAAAGAGGAGGATATTAAGGTAGAGGTAGTGAATAGAGGAACCAAGGTGAGACCAAACTTACTAAACAAAGTACTAGACCCAGTGCTCTAAGATGAGGTTATAGTAGAGGAAGGGGTAACCAAGGAAGCTCTAATAGAGGTAGAGGATTAGGAAGAAGTAATTCCTACTTTGCTAGCATGAAGTGCTATAATTGTGTTAAATTAAGCTATCTAACATATAGGTGCCCTAATAAACCTACTTTTCCCAACCATGAGAAGAGAGTGGCATATGCTCAAGAGGATAACTATAATGGCAAAAATCCTAAAGTGGATCACATAGAATTAGAGAAAAGTGAAAACCTCATGTTTTGGAGGGTATTGATCAAGATGAACCTAATCATAGGAGAGCTTTGTTTAGGATCAGATGCAAGATCCTTGGAAAGATATGTATTTCTAGCTTTACTAATAATATAATATTAGAGGAGGTAGTCAAAAAACTCAAATCGATCAAGATATCCCATGTAAATCCTTATAAGGTCACTTGGCTCAACAAGGGTCAAAGTATTTTAGTAAATGAATAGACTTGGGTTGAGTTCTCTATAGTAGGGTATAAGGATAGGTTGTTATGTGACATCTTACCCATGGATGCATGCCATCTACTATTAGGTAAACCCTGGCAGTTCTACAAAGAGGTAGTGTATGATGGAAAAAAAAATCCATATTATTTAAGAAGGGGGTAGAACTTTTAAGATCCAATCTCTATTGGAAGGAGATGAACCACAGTCCAAGACTCTTAGTGTGTTTCTATATAGTGGGAAGTATTTTTTTAAATATCTCAAAGAGGATGAGAGCCAAAGATATATGGTTGTACTAAATTTCAAAGGAGAGGAAAAGATAGTCAAAAAGTCACTACCTATAGAGATACAAGAATTACTTGAAAAGTACAAGGAGATTGTAAGTGATGGAACCCCTACTACCTTACCTCCTAGAAGGGTGACAAGCCATCGAATTGAATTTTTCCTTGGTGCATCCTTACCAAAAAAAGTAGCATATAAGCTCACTCCTGACCATAATTTGGAAGTAGCAAGACAAGTATAAGAACTCTTGGATCAAGGCCTCGTCAAGAAGAGTATAAGTCCTTGTACAGTCTCTATTGTGCTAGCATCTAAGAAGGGAAGAAAGTGGATACTATGCATACATTCAAGGGCCATAAATAGGATCGCAATTAAGTATAGGTTACCCATACCTATGATTGAGGATCGCATGGATTGTCTTAGAGGAGCAATGTTCTTCACAAAGTTGAATTTGAAAAGTGGATATTACCAAATAAGGATTAAGGAGGCAGATGAGTGGAAGACAACCGATGGGTTATATGAGTGGCTTGTGATGCCATTTGGCCTCTCAAATGCTCTGATGCAGGAGCATCTTGCATGGGAAAATTATTTATTCACAATTTTTAAAAAAAAAGGAGAAAAGAAAAAAAAAAGGAAAAAAAAAAAAATTTGTGGAGGAGAGAGAAAGTGATGAAAATAGGAAGAAAAATAATTAAAATGAGAAAAAGAGAAATTCCTATTTTCAATGTGCATAGGGGGCATAAATAGAAAAATAAGAAAAATAGTTGTCATTCCATTAATCGAGGTGTGTAGGTGGAAATTCTAGAAAGTTTTGGATAAATCATGTATTTAATATTTGTTGGGTGCTTAGTTGTATTTGGGTAGGAATTTAATATTTATTTAAAGGTAGTTGTATTTACCTTTTATCCCACATTGGTTGTGTTTGTAATGTCTTGGGTTAGAAGTGCCTATTTAAGGAAGGCTTATTATCATTTGTAATCAAGTTCAAAAAATGAAAGCTCTTCTAATGGAAGTTCGAGAAATAGAAGTTCTTGAGTTGTAAGCTCTTCAAATGTAATCGCTTCTAATGAATTTCAAGTATTAATGGATGATGCTTTATGAAGCATTTTTTTCATCTCTTTGTCTCTATCTTGTTGCATTTTTTTTGGTTGTGAGTTGGTACAGGTGGTGTGGCCCGTCATCAGTGGTATCAGAGCATACCTTTGTTAGTGGTATCAAAGCATACCTTTGTCAGTGGTAGTAGTGCGGCCCTACATCAATGGTATCAAAGCGAGAGTTCCTAAGCGTGCAGACAGATAGTTGAACGTGAGGTAGTTTTCACTAGGACCTTGAGTTGGATGAAGTTTGTGAAGAATTTCTTGATTATGTAGACAGAGCACCGACTATGAGACAGTTTGCATGAGGTTCTTGTTTTCGACAAGATTTGTCTTCTAAAGACTTGCTTATGGAGAAGAGAAAGAAGAAGATGACTTTTGTGATTGGATGGATTCTAAGGATTCCTCGACTTGAGAAATTTAGAGCAAGAAATCAGAAGTCATTGCTAGTTGATTTGCAAAAGCAAGTGAATGAATTCAAAGCTGAGTTGCAGAAACGAAGAGCATGTCACCAAAAATGAGAAGTTGATAATTCCTTGGATGCGAAAAAGAAAGAAGATCCAGTGGAGTATGAGACATGTGGTCCAAACAAAGAGCAAGAGGATCAAGAGGAAATTATTTGTGAACTTAAAGTTGAAGAAGATGAAAGAGAAGAGGAAGAGCATAAAGATGACAAGATTTATGAACCTGAAATAAATGATTTGAAGATTGCAGCAATGGAGGAAAAGTATAGTGCCTTCGTTGGAGATCAAGCAAGTGAATTAGTTACATGCATGAAAGAGGCAAGAAAAGATGAATATGTCAATGAGGTAAAATTTTATGAATCATGGGATGTTGTCTTTGATATGAGTTTAAAAGATATTGATGATGGTTTTCATAAGGATCTTGTTAGTCATGTGTGGTATGCAAAGAAATACTGGTATGGTGTTGCTGGGTTCATTACATGTGTGATTAATTCAACAAGATTGGATGAGGATGAGAGTTATACGTGGATAGAGTTCATTACAAAAGAGAGATTTCAGTAGAAAACACTTGTTCCAGCTAGGTGTTGGAAAAGAAGAAAGAAGGAAATATATCAGCATCAGATACTTGTTCCAGCTATGTGTTGGAGGAAGAGGAAAAAAATCTATCAATAGTGGCTACTTCATTTTGTGAATCCATATTCACAAAATTTTTCCTACCATGGGAGTTGGATGCAGGAGCATCATGCATTAGCAAAAAAAAATGTGTGGAAGATTTTCATATTGGTTTTCTTGTCCCTATTGAGGTGGAAGCTTGTGGTGAAGATGAAGATGGTTCTATCTTTCTTTTGCCGTCAAAGTGTGGGACACACTTTTCTATCTACCAAGGGAGTCTAATGCAGGAGCATCTTGCATGGGAAAATTATTTATTCACAAAAAAAAAAAAAAAGGAGAAAAGAAAAAAAAAGGAAAAAAAAAAAAGAAAATTGTGGAGGAGAGAGAAAGTGACGAAAATAGGAAGAAAAATAATTAAAATGAGAAAAAGAGAAATTCCTATTTTCAATGTGCATAGGTGGCATAAATAGAAAAATAAGAAAAATAGTTGCCATTCCATTAATCGAGGTGTGTAGGTGGAAATTCTAGAAAGTTTTGGATAAATCATGTATTTAATATTTTTTGGGTGCTTAGTTGTATTTGGGTGGGAATTTAATATTTATTTAAAGGTAGTTGTATTTACCTTTTATCCCACATTGGTTGTGTTTGTAATGTCTTGGGTTAGAAGTGCCTATTTAAGGAAGGCTTATTATCATTTGTAATCAAGTTCGAAAAATGGAAGCTCTTCTAATGGAAGTTCGAAAATAGAAGCTCTTCAAGTAGAAGCTCTTCGAATGTAATTTCTTGTAGAAGCTCTTTGAATTTAATATCTTGTAAGGAAGCTCGAGAAGTAGAAGCTTGGGAAGTAGAAGTCTTCAAGAAGAAGCTCTTTGTTGTAAGCTCTTCTAGTTGGAACCCCTTAGCGAGGAATCTCTCTTATATTGTAATAATTTGGAGTCCTTTCATTTGGAGAATATTGTAATGAAGTTTCAAGTATTAATGGATGCTTAATGAAGCATTTTTTCATCTCTCTATCTCCATATTGTTGCATTTTTGGTTGTGAGTTGGTACAGGTGGTTTGGCCCTTCATTAGTGGTATCAAAGCATACCTTTGTTAGTGGTAGTAGAGCTAGTCTACATATCATGCTCCTAGTACATTCATAAGGCTTATGACTAAATTACTTAAGGATTTCACTAGAAGGTTTGTGGTTGTATATCTAGATGATATACAAATATTCAAAAAAACAAAGGAGGAGCACATCAAGCATGTTGAGGCTGTGTTGTAGAGGTTACATGAGGAGAAGCTTGCTATTAAACTTGAGAAGTTTGACTTTTTCCAAAAAAAGCTTGTGTATTTGGGCTTTATAGTGTTAAAGGGGTCTTTGAAGATGGATCAAGAGAAGGTTGTAGCTATTTTCAATTGGCCACCACCTACCATATCTACTAAGGTAAGAATTTGTCATGGTTGAGCTTAGTTTTATATAAAATTCATTAGGAATTTTAGTGGTATATGTACACTTTTGTTAGATACCATTAAGGGTGGGGTCAAGACTAAGTTCAAATGGACCTTAGAAGTAGAAAAATCCTTTGAGTTGTTGAAGAAACAAGTAGCGACACAACCTATCTTACAGTTGCCTAGTTTTAAGAAGCTCTTCACCATAGAATTTGATGCAAGTGGTTTGGAAGTAAGGGGAGAGTTGAATCAAGAAGGTAGGACAATAGCCTTATTCAATGAAAAATTAAATGAAGCCAAGAAGAAGTATTCTTCTTATGACCTAGAACTATATGCCCTAGTTTAGTCTATAAGAAAATGGAGACATTATTTATTTCCCAAGGAATTTTTTGTATTCATTGATAATCAAGCCCTAATTTATATTAACACTCAAGAGAAGTTAAGTAATAGGCATCATAAATGGATGGAATACTTGCAAGCATTCACTTTCACAATCAAGTATAAGAAAGGGCAGATGAATAAGGTAGAATATGCATTGAGTAGGAGATTTTTATGTATCCAAGACATTCAAATAAAAAGCATTGGGATAGAGAGTTTCAAGCATCTCTACAAGGAGGATGAAGAATTTGTAGAAGTATATAAGGTATGTTCTAATTTTGAGAACCATTTCCTTAGTAAATTCTCTAAATTTACCTTACAGAATGGGTTACTATTCAAGGGTAACTAGTTATGTATTCCAAGAGGATAAATGAGGGAGAACCTCATTTAATAAAAGAAAAATGGGAGCCTAAGTGGTCACTTTGGTTTGAACAAAACTCTAGAGCTAGTCCAAAGATTCTACTATTAGCCAAAACTAGTCAAGGATCCGACTAGGCATGTTGAACAATTCATGGTGTTTATGAAAGCCATGGGTGGAATGAGAAATGAAGGTTTATATCAGCCCTTACTAGTCCCAAATAGGTCATGGGAATGTGTAACCATGAACTTCATAGTAGGTCTTCCCAAGACAAAATAGGGCTATGATAGTATTTATGTAGTGGTTGATAGATTTAGCAAAATGGGGCATTCCATACCATGTAAGACTACCAATGATGCTATCCACATTGCACACTTGTTCTTTAAAGAATTTATGAGGATTCATGGTCTCTCATTAAGTATTGTGTTAGATAGGGATGTGAACTTCATAAGCCACTTTTGGAAAACCTTGTCGAGAAAACTTGGCACAAACCTTTTATTTAGTTTAGCCTACCATCCTCAAATAGATGGTCAAAGTGAGATGGTTAATAGAGTGTTAGGTAATCTCTTGAGATTCCTAACTAAATAATATGGTAAAACATGGGCTTTTATCATTCCTTAGGCACAATATGCTTACAATGATATTAAGAACAAAACCATAGGAAAAAGCCCATTTGAAGTTGTATATGGGATGCATCCAAGGGGTGTATGTGAGTTGAGAGATCTTCAAGGCATGGAACATAGGAGTGGAAAAGCTAAGGACTTCACTCAATCTATGAAATAAATCCAAGAGTGAGTGAAAAAGACTATCCAAGATAGCACACAAAAGTTGAAAGCCAAAGTAGATGAGAAGAGAACGGACATTCAATTTTTTGTTGGAGACTATGTCATGGTGCACTTGAACAAATCAAGCTTGCAGAAAGGTGTACAGATGAAGAGAGTGGGACCTTGTAAAATTATAGCAAAATATGGAGCCAATTCCTATAAGGTTGATTTACCATCAGATTTTCGCATTTCTCTTATTTTCAATGTACAAGATTTGGTTCAATTCAAAGGTCCATTACCTAAAATTTCTCATAATAGCTAGGGAATCAGTACTGATCTAGACCCTATACCGGTGCCTTTACCAAATAAGTTGGAAGCTAAAAAGGTGTTAGAATCCAAAGTCAAGAAAGCTACTAGGAATTAAGTGGAGGCATAAACCAAATTATGAAGTCACTTGGGTTGATGAGGTAGACTTCAACAAAGCGGGCATTTCCACAGACCTCTTGTCCACAAGAGTAACATAGTTTTTCTTTGTGGGGGAGTATGATGTAGGAGCACCTAGGTAAGGCTCATGGAAGACCTAGGGTTCCTAAGTTATTTTTTATTTTAGTGGTACTATCCATGCCATTAGAGTATTAAAGGAACTAGCTTGGTCCTAAGTTGAGGTATAGGAAGACTTTTTAGGCCCTAGTTGCTCGTAGTTGCAAGTATGCCCATTTTAGGTCAAATGGGGTATTTGTATGATTTTGAGGGAAGAATGTAAAAAATGAGACTTAAGGTCCTTTTTAAATGTTTTAAAACATTAATATTTGGGTAAATTTTGGTGGTCTTAGGATCAAGTTTGAATGTCAAATGCAAAAAGGTGTAAAAGTTGTTGACAAGTTGTCAATGTTATCATTGACAACATTGACAACATTTTCTTGCTTAGGAAAAACTTCACATTTTTGGTTTCATAACTATTTAAAACCATTGTTATTAGACATTGGTCAAATATTTAAGGTCATACTTGACCTATTGTGGGGGTTGGGTTTAATTGGAAAGGTGTATGTATAGACTGTAACAGAGTAATATCAATCATAGTTCTTATTTTTTGAATATTTTGGCATTTTATTGGATTGAAATTAGGAATTTAGTGTTTTTAAGTGTTAGTTAAATCTATCTTAAGATTATTTGTGGTATTAGTTTTCAATTTTGTGGGTTTCTAGTTAGTTGTAAAAATTATTTTGTTTTTTTGCATGTTTGTTGTCTTCAATCAAGCAATTGGCAAAGATGGGGTCATAGATCCTCTTCCCACTATAGAATTTGCATGGGATCTTGGGATTTAGGAGATGAATCCATGTAAATATTTTACAATAAAGGAGGGGCCCTAGAAAATGAGGGATGCATTTTTTAGGTGATGCCCTAGGTGAGCCTAAGTTGCATGGTTAGGGAACATAGTGGATTGTAGAAGTGTTAAGGAGGATCGAAAGAATAGATAGCTTCAATAAAAGCTTGGAGAAAGGTAGAAGAATCAGCATAATTCCCAAACCAAATGAGAATTTCTGATGAAATATGTTACGAGGGAAAAGAGAAGTTTTTATTAGACAGGCTTGAAAAGCCTTAAACCCTTGTTTTTAGGCACATTTATAGGTCATACTATATGCACAGTTTGGGGGCCATAGACCTAGGAAATATTTTAGGTCTCTAAAAATGGTGTCTTGATCAATAATTATTTTTCCTCCTTGTTAAGGATTTTTCAAATTTATTCAGGATTATCATCCAAGGTGGGGCTAATTGCTTGTAGCGCTATCTAGGAAGCCTCTACTATGTTTTTGTGAACTTGATTAGGTTTCTAATTTCAAAAGTGGTTTTAGGTATTAGGAATGATTCAAATGACCTTCTAAAGGTCTATTTATATTAGAGGAATTCCTTCTAATTAGTTGAAGGTTGGATGTGGAATAGGTGAAGAGTAAGCATTGAGGGCTAGTGCAAGCCTAGGAAGCAATGGATGGAGTTGTAGTTCTTTTTAGTTGATGTTCACTAGTTAAAGGAGTTAGGATCTCATATTTAAGATCCTAAGGAGAATAGGGTAGTAAGTAACCCTATTACATCAAAAGAAAGACCTAAGGAGGCCCTAGAGTGATTTGGGGTAGGAGCAAGACTAGTTTTACATCACTGCCTCTACCATATCTAAAATCAACTTCACATTGTGTTGTAACTTTGGCATAGGTGTTTGATCTTTAATAGCTTTCATTTCTATTTTCACAATTTAAGTAAATAGGGAAGAGAATGTGTATAGCTTGTGATCATCTTAATTATTTGGGTTTTTTTTGAGATATGTCACTTCTATAGACTTTGATATCGAATTTAATAGAGAAAATTAGTTGAATTTGTTTTGAAATATGCCACTTTGACTTTAGTATTGATTTTAATAGAAAAAAATAGTTGGTTAATGGAAAGGAAAATAAATTTTAAAAAATTAGTGATAAATAACTTTATTAATAGGAGTAGTAATATAAAATCTTTACATATATATTTTAGCATCCTTTTAATAGAATAAATTCCTTGTGTAATGGGTAGGAAAATTAATAAATTATTTCATATAAATAAAAATAAAAATAAAAATTATCTATTATTTTATAATAATAATCAATTCATATTATATATGTGAGCACATGTTAATATGTATATATGTGTGTGTACATTTCTTATATTCATTTTCTTATTGGCCCATGATCTATTAATCTTGCTATGATTTGTAATTTAAGATAGTTGCAAAGGAATATCATTGAGAACCTTTCATCCATCTAAATGATTTAGACCTACATATCATTCTTATCCATTAGATGTCAACCATAAAGTTTACTAGTCCAATAATCCACATACAATTAAGAGTTAGCAAATGTCATTTAATTGAAAGGTTAAACCAAAGAAAAAGAAACATAAAAAATGTCATGAAAGACTCTCAAGGGAAATGGAGATTAAATTTCATATTTAAGTTCTAAAATCTCTTGTACTAACTACTATTTCAAAAGATTTAAATGGAGTTCACAAAGATCCAAAGTTAGACAAGAGTAGACCTACATGCATAACTTGATTTTGTGAGAGGAGAATTTGGATATTAATGTGGGGTTAGTGATTAAATTATAGAGAAAAAGAACTGAATAGAATAGTACTCACATAGTCTCATCAACAGAGGCAAATTTGCAAGCTTTGCATGCCCTACATCAATCATGGCAGATAAATGCATTTAGCATAAAGTCTTCACACATGGTTCACAAAACAATAGAATTTAATAAGACCTTCCTTAGGAATACAAGAAGGAAAAAAATAGTTTATTTTCTCAAATGATCAAATGTGTGAGAGGATATGAATGGGAGAAAGATAGTCCAAATAAGTAATCAATCTAAAATGGGAGTTGTGTTGATGTGGTAGATGGAGATATAAATGGATCATATTTATAGGGGTGAGGTGGGATCATTGGGTGAGAAATGTGAAGAAGAAAGAGTAGTAAGATAGATAAAATATATTTCATCTTTATATCAAGTTTACCAACCTACTTATTGGGATTCACAAAAATAGCATATATTTACAACAACAAAGTACTCAAATAATATTGTATGGTCAAATTGTATTTATATGTCAGGTGCCCTGTAGCCTATAGGCACATTTTAATGCAGTTCACTAAAGAAATACATGGTGATTTTAATGTAGTTTAGTGAAGAAATACCTTGTTCAATGATTCTACCATCTTTAAAACCTTATGTGTAGATATAAACATTAAGTACAACATGTTCAATATTTTTGCAAAGATAGACATTAATTAGACCAAATTTTTCTTTCAAAACCATATGTGCAAATATAAACATTAAATACAACATGTCCAACATTTTTGTAGATATACACATTAATTACACCAAATTTTTCTTTCAAAATAATATGTGCAGATATAAACATTAAGTATAATGTGTCCAATATTTTTGTAGATATATGTGTTAATTACACCAAATTTTTATTTCAAACCATATGTGTAGATAGAAATATTAAGTACAACATGTCCAATATTTTTGTTGATATACACATTAATTACACCAAATTTTTCTTTCAAAACCATATGTGAAGATATAAACATTAAGTATAACCAACTCAATAAGTGTACAAGAATTAGTTATTCCCATGAAGAAGGATCATGCTAGATAATACAAGGGAATTTGATCAAAATAGGGATACAAACACTATATTTTTGTCTAACTTTCAAAGAGAATGCAATGATAAATGTTATTGTCCTTGCAAGAGTTGTAATAGCTTAAAGAAAAGAAGAATCAAAATCAAAAAAGCTAAGAGACATTATAGGGAGAATGGTCACACTAAAGGGGGGTTCAATTATCATCCATTGGTAAGTTTTTTGTTATATTATTTTCCCAACTAATATAGATATATATATATATATATATATATATATATATGACCCGTAGAATAGAGGTTTGATTATTATCATTTTTATATAGGTTGATCTCTCTAGGGTAGTACATGATATGGACCACCACATCTTGGAGGAACATGGAGGTGTGAATATGGAGGAACATGACGATGTGAGTGTTGAAGGAGAAGATTATGATCCCATGGGAGATGACGATCATGTGCTAGAAAACACATTTGAAGATGATGGTACAAATACATTGATCCATGACACATTTGTTACTACTGATAATGATGATGATGATTATGATGAGGATGACATTGAGGTCATCCATGAAATACCACTACTTGAGAAGGAAAACATGGCCCTTTACAAAGGATCCCAATAAACTCTTCTCTTTGTTTCATTTTCTTGGTGAATTTGACAGTTATGAATGGTTTATCCAACATAACAATGTCATGTATGGGCATCATTATAGTCTATAAAAGGTGAAACATGTACCATTAAGATTGTTTATACTAACACCTTATATTTTTTTATGTAGATTGATAGGTGAAAATTTTTTACCACCATCAAATGTTCTCCCTCACTTATAACAAGAATTAAGTGTCACTATGAAACATATTGGAATGGAGTATCAAGAAATAGATGCTTGTCTTGAAGATCATGTTATTTATCATAAAGAATATAAAAATGCAATAGAATGCCCCAAATCCCATGCAAGTAGATATCAAGATGATCAAGTGACAAAAAAGGTGTCTCTCAAGGTTCTTCATTACATCCGCATTATTCCATGTCTTAAACAATTATTCATGTGCAATAGCTTGGCACAATTTATGGATTACCATGCACACAATAGAAGTCAAGATGGTATTATTCAAATGCCTAGGGATGGTTTAGAATTTATGGACATATTGGAAAAGTGGCCACACTTTAAAGAAGAACTTCAAAATCTTAGGCTTTCTTTGGCAATTAATGGTGTCAATCCATTTGGAGGGTTGAGATCTATTTACTCAATGTGGCCTATTTTTGTTATCAACAATAACTTTCATCCATGGATGTTAATAAAGAGGGAGCACATTATGTCAAAAATGATTGTTCTAGGTATTTTATTATTTTATTGTTATCTACATGTAATTATAATTCTTGGAATGAAATCACGACAATAATTATCTGATGTTGTTCATTCAACTAAGTACCAAGTGAAAGATATATATATATATATATACATATATATATATGTATATATATGTATATATATGTATACATATATGTATATATATGTATATATATGTATACATATATATATATATATGTATATGTATACATATATATATATATATGTATACATATGTATACATATATATATATATATGTATATATATGTATACATATATCTATATATATGTATACATATATATACATATATCTATATATATGTATACATATATATACATATATGTATATATATGTATACATATATATATATATATGTATATATATGTATACATATATATATATATATGTATATATATGTATACATATATATATATATGTATATATATGTATACATATATATATGTATATATATGTATACATATATATATGTATATATATATATATATATATGTATATATATATATATACATATATATATGTATATATATATATATATACATATATATATGTATATATATATATATATATATATACATATATATATATATATATGTATATATATATATATATATATATATATATACATATATATATATATATATATATATATATATATATATATGTATGTATAGATATATTTTACCTCTTATTAATGAGTTTTTGGTATTATGGAACGGTTTCACTATGTATGATATCTCTTGCCCAATTAGACAAAAAACAATTTCAATTCCATACAATGCTTGTGTTGATAGTTGACAAAGGTACGCTCCACCCTTACTAACTTACAACCAAGAAAACAACAAGATGGAGACAAAGAGATGACAAAATGCTTTTACAAAGCATGCTTTTATTATACTTGAAAATTCTTACAACATCAACAATATGACATCATAGGGATGACTTCTTAAAAAAGAAGTTTACAAATGCTTCAACATAAGAGAACTCCCAAATAAGAGCTTCCATAAGAAGAGTCTTCACACAAAGAGCTTCACCGAGAGAACTTCCACAAAGAAGAGCTTTACCAAGAAGGAACTTCCTCTCAAGATCTTACACACTAAGATCCTTCACCTCCAAAGCTTTTATACAAGAAGAGATCACACCTTAAAAGCTTCACTACAAGAGCTTACACTTGAAGAGCTTGATTACAAATGTTCATAAGCCTTGCTTAAATAGGCACTTACCACTGAAGATGTTATAAACACAATCAACATGGGATAAAAGGTAAATACAACTACTTTAAAACAAATATTAAATTATTGATTTAAAGAACTTTCCAAAAACTTCTAAGATGCCACCTACACATCTCAATAAATGAAATGACAACTAATTTTCTTATTTTTCTATTTATGCCACATATGTACCTTGAAAATAGAAATTCCTCTTTTCTCCTTTTTTTTTAATTTTTAATTTTAATTTTTCCTCTAATTTTCATCACTTTCTCTCTCCTCCAATTTTTTTTCTTAATAAATAATTTTGATCACACCCACTTTTTTTTCGTGATGCAAGATGCTCCTACATAAAACAACCATGGTAGGAAACATTTTGTGGATATGAATTTACCAAATGAGGGTGCCATTGTCAATTTTTTTTCTCTTCTTCCAAAACATAGCTAGAACAAGTGTCTAATGGTGAAAATATTCATTTACAATGAACTCTATCCAAGTATAACTATCATGCTCTTCCAATCTTGTTGAATTAAATACACCTATAATAAACTCAGCAACATACCACTCTTCCTTTGCATACCAAACATCACTAACAAGATCCTCATGCAAACCATCATTATTATCTTGCAAATTTAGCATCCCATAATCCATAGAAATTTACCTCTTTCACATCTTCATCTTTGATTTATTCTTACATGTCTTCAAAAAGGCAAGTAACCACTTCACTTGTTTGATTTCCAACCAAGGAATTATATCCATCCTCTACTATTACAATCTTCAAATCATCTTCATCTACTTCAAGTTCATAAATCTTGTCATCTTCATGTTCCTCATCTTCTTCAACTTCAAGTTCACAAATATATGTATATTCATCCTCTTGCTCTTATTTTGTACCATATAGGGGATACTCCACTAGATCTTATATCTTTATAGCATCTAAAGAATTATCAGCATCTCTTTTCCGGTGATGTGCTCTTTTCTTTCATAACTTTTCTTCTAATTCATTCACTTACTTCTAAAAATCAAAGAACACAACTTGCAATGCCTCTTGATTTCTTGCTCTAATTTTCTCAACTCTAGGAATCCTAATAATCCATCCAATCACAAAGGTCATCTTCTTTTTTCTCTTCTCCATATTAAAATATTCATAAGAAAAATTTTGTACAACACAAGCACCTCAGCAAACTACCTCAAGTCGGTGATCTATCTACATAATCAAGAACTCCTTGACAAACTTCACCCAACACAAGGTACTAGTGCAAACTACCTCATATTCAGCAATATGTCCACATGCTTAGGAACTCCCACTCTGATAACATTTGATGAAATTATGCTCAACCCTCACCAACTCACAACCAAAAAAAAAACAAGATCGAGACAAAGAGATGACAAAATACTTCGCAAAGCATGCTTTTATTATTCTTGAAAATTCTTACAATATCGACAATATGACATCATAGATATGACTTCTCTAAAAAGAAGTTTACAAATGCTTCAACATAAGGGAAATCCCAAATAAGAGCTTCCACAAGAAGAGTCTTCACAAAAAGAGCTTCAACAAGAGAACTTCCACAAAGAAGAGCTTCACCAAGAAAGAACTTCCTCTCAAGATCTTACACACTAAGATCCTTCACCTCCAAAGCTTCTATACAAGAAGAGATCACACCTTAAAGGATTCACTACAAGAACTTACACTTAGAAGAGCTTATACTTGAAGAGCTTGATTACAAATGCTCATAAGCCTTGCTTAAATAGGCACTTACCACCCAAGATGTTACATTCACAACTATTGTGGGATAAAAGGTAAATATAACTACCTTAAAACAAATATTAAATTCCCACCCAAATACAACTAAGCACCACCATGTAGGAAATTAGAAAATTACATTTCCTTTGTGGATCACAACAAATATTAAATGCATGATTTAAGGAACTGTCTACAAACTTCTAAAATGCCACCTACACACCTCGATAAATGAAATAAAAATTATTTTTCTATTTACGCCACCTATGCACCTTGAAAATAGAAATTCTTCTTTTCTCCTTTTTTTCTTTTTCTTTTTTATTTTTTAAAAATTTTCCTCTATTTTTTGTCACTTTCTCTCTCCTCTCTCTCTCTCTCTCTTTTAATGAACAATTTTGATCACAGCCCCTTTTTTTATGATGCAAGATGCTCCTGCATCAACAATTCATGATGCCCCAGGGTTGACACATTTTTTATGTATGTTATGTTGAAATCTAGTTGTATGCAATAATACTTATTCCAAAAATGAACATATTTGATACAATTGTATATTTATCTTGTAGGTCTTCAAATAAAGGGAAATTTACATTTCTAATGTGTGGTCCAAAGATGAAATATTATCATTCTAAAAGTTTAGGAAAGTAGGTGTTTGATGAGAATAGGCACTTCCTCCACAAAAATCATAAGTTTCAAAGTGTTAAAAATATTTTTTCAATGGGAAAGAAGAGACTACATCAAAACCACAAAGAATGACTCACTTATGGCAGTTGGAATATAATAGAATTCAAGGTAGTATCGCTCCACCTAATGGCTTATATTTGGAAATTATATATTGATTGTGTTTTTTTGGCTAATTATGTAATTGATGATCATTAAGGTCATCAAGGAATCATTGACCACTTTCAAAAGGGACTAAAATGCTATCCCAGAGAATTTAGTAGGCTACCCTACTACGAGTAGCTGCAAATTGTGAATTTGTTTGATACTATGCATATTAGAAAGAATGTAACAGATACACTGTGGAAAATATTAGATGGAAGGAGTGACAAAGAGAAACTTGGCAAAATATATAATGACATTCATGATTCCAATCATCCAATGAAAAATAGCATTGAGTCAAATAGAAATGAAGGCTTGATTAACGCAAGTGCCCTTCCTTGGTTATTAACAGAGCAGCAAAGTAATGCCATAAAAGAAGTCATATGGAAAAATTGATTTCCTATAGGATTTGTTGTGACTATAAGAAATCTTATATCAAAGAAAAGTGAATTTGGGCTAGGGCTGAAAATGCATGATTGGCATACCTTCATCAAGGTAAGTCATGGTCTTTTGTATTTACAATATATTTGTGAAATTGCATTTAGTTTTCATTGTATTATGTTAGAAAAGAATGAAATGAGTAGTTGACAATTGTTTCATTATGTGCTACCCCTATCACTCTCAAACAACTTGGATAATAATATCAAACAACTGATATATGATCTTCGAAAATACATGAGGTAAGAAGTGATATTGTTCAATATATCAAACAAGTAATCTATTGTAAAGTCTCATATTTATATATTTTTTTGTCTTGAATACCTTGTAGGTGGTTTTTATCTAAATAAATCCATAAAAAATATATAAAATATTGGAAGAAAAGAAGTTGTCTACTAATGTGTGAAATGAAAAAGTGTTTACCTTCAACTTTTTTCAATGCACAAGAACACTACCTCATACACCAAGTTGAGAAGATTGAATTGTGTGAACCTATACAACCTAGGTCAATGTGGATGGTTGAGAGACACTTGAAATTTTTGAAGCATTTGATTTGACAAAGAGCATGTCCTGAGGGGTCTATGATTGAGGGATCTTGACTCCATTAAAAAAATTGAAGGGGAGTACTTGATGGGGAACAACAGATTTAGGAAAGTGAAAGGTAATAAATTATGAGATGATATTGTATTTAATTAATTCTTAATCTTCAAAATAAATCTATTCTAAGTCATCTATTTACTTATGTACAACTACTAAAGAGTGGGATGCAATACATTTATTTATTACAAACAATCAAAGATTGGATGACGGTATGGATTGAATGATGTCAACATTCTGTTCATAGATTAAAATGGGAATTTGTGTCTTCATTGGTTAAAAAAACTCATTACAATGGAGATCCCAATGTTATGCAAAAGGAAATAGATTTAGCATATGGTTTAAGAGATCTCTAGGTACTTATAAGTTTGTTAATCAAGTATATGTTTTTTAACTCGTGATGCAATAATTTACACATGTTTGACATTATCTAGGTGAAACACCACAATGTTATGCTATGCAATGGTTATAAATTTTGTATCAAACATTTTTATGACATGAAGAGAACTTGTGATTTTGGAATAAGTGCAGTCTTCTAGGTGACCAATATTTTAACTAAAAATGACTTACATCCTCAAGAAATATCAAAATTGATACCATGGAATTTTGGTTGATATAGTTGACTATGACTTTAATTCCTTCAAATTAGTTCTCTTTTTCATCGAATGGTATAGACTATGACTCAATTAAAATGATCTTTTTAGAACTATTATTGAACATGAGAATGGATTTCCAATGATTAATACAAGGTTATTTGAGCTAGTTGGGGATGAGCCCTATGTTCTTCCAAGCCAATATGAGGAAGTATTTTTCTCAAAGGTTCCACATAAATTGGGTTGGTAATTTTTCTTAGACATTATCCAAGAGGAAGGCTGATAAAGTATAACACCATGGAAGAAAAAGATACCAAGGAATAAGAAGAAGTAGATTATGATCGAGAGTTAGTTAATGATTCTCTTGATGCAAATGATGTTGCTACTAATCATGATGATGATACTTCTACTGATCATGATGATGAGGAGGAGGAGGATGGTGGTGGTGGTGGTGGTGATGATGATGAGGTCCATGATAGTAGTGGTGACAATGTTGATGACAAAGATGATCTTGATGATGAGATGGATGAAGAATAATAACAATGATGGGGGGTTTGATTAGCTAACATTGAAGGGGCTTTTGATTATCAATGAGAAGAATGAAATATACATTAATGTGATCGATTCCTATGCTATTCGATATTGAGTTCTTGATAGATAAATGATTAATTTGATTAACTCATCATGTAACTTTTACTATGTATAATTCATATGTGGTGATAATATTCGATCTAAATTTGAGTATATGTATCATGAATTTTTTAGCTAACATGAGACAATTGATTTACATATGCAAAAACCTAAGGCCCTTTCATGAGCATCCCACATAGTCTCATGGATCATCGAGTATAAGATAGTACACCCTATAGAGATTAATTTATTTTACCATTTGTAAAATATATATCTTATTTCATGGAGTGTAGGTACCAGAAAATAGGTATTTTTTAGACTTCTCTTCCTTGAGTGAGAAAAATGTAGGAATGGAAGAAGAAAGTGAGACATTTAGTATTTCTAAATCAAGGAGATCTACTCAAGGTCAAAATATCACAAAAAAATTCAATAAGTGCATGAAAATTTTCTTTGCTCAAGGGGGATCATGTTCTTATGATGATGAGAGTAAAGATGACTTTGATGTGCCCTTTAGGTACAAATATCTATAGAAACAATGGGTCCCTAATTAACTTCCTTCAATAAACACTAATTTTTTTGTTGGAAAGAGGATAGATTGCATAGCACCATGTTCATTACATGGTTTGGGCCTATTGTTTATGGATGGCATAAAGGTCTCATAAAATAACGTTGTTGAATTGGTGGAGTATATTGGATCTTGCTATGATTACAGTAGTTAGATGCAAATTGTTAGATATAAAAAAAATATGTGTAGGTATGCACTCAAAAAAAATTATATACAACAAAAATTTAGTGAACAAAGTAAAATAATAGCTATATAAATTTATGGAAGGCTAAAAGCATCAGGGAATATTGTAGGTTTTATAAATAGAACATGACCTGCGTCAACTAAGAAGTGACCCAATTTCATATTTGAGGCACGTGAGGGAGATCATGTATTTGTATGTGTAATAAAATCAATACGTGGAGGAAAAGAGCTTCTTATTGATTAAAATTTGAATCACATAGATACAAACAAAGCCACTATCATGAGTGAGGTGGTACGTACTATGCACATTTAAAATCAACTCCAATCAATGAATCCAATACACCATTAAATTTTGATTTTTTTTGCTAACTTAGAGTAATAACACATGTTTTGACATGTCTCAATGATTTTTTTTTTAAATATAGGGCTACAGAATGGATCAATAGCCACAAGATACAGATGGTAGTGATGGTTCTCACAAGAAATATGTTAATGCATATTTTTTATTATGTTTTATTCGTCACTACTATTTTGGATTGATTTTAAATATAGTGCTAATAATATTGTTCTTGCAAATGAGTTTTTATAATTAAAAAAAAAACAAAAAACAAAAAAGTAGTCCACGAGGAGCCACACGATGAGCAAGATGAATTCATCATTGATTTTGTGGCAGTCGTTGATCCTATGGGTATAATGCAAAAGGTTATTTGTGATTTATAAATAAGGTTAAAGCAATTAGCATCAACTCAACCTCAGACTCCTGAAATACAATAGATAGAGGATGAGTTGATGCACCTAGTTCAGACATATACAATAAGTATTAATGTAGTTTTTAATCATAACAAAAGTTAAATAATGGTTTTTATAGTATACTCTTTTATTTATGTCATTAAATAAAATTCATGTGTTTTTTTTAAAAAAGATGATGAGGAGGTACAAGGGTGATGCCCTAAGGGATGATACTTTAGGTGGTTCAAGTACATTGCATGTTCTATCCTATACTTGTGTTTTTCTTGAACAATGTTTTTTAATATCTCTAACAATCTCATTTTATTTTTCTCTAACAATCTCTTTTTTCAGCTCCTACCATTGATCATATGTTCACTATGCCACCTACTATAAGGAATATAACCGAAGAGGTAATACCTATTACAAATTTGGCAATACATAGCATGGCTATAGATGTGGTGGCAGTGCCTATTGGTAAGTAGATTCCTCTTCTTCTCTCTCATTTTTCATGTGTTTATTTCACTTGAACTATTATTTCTTAGGGGGCATTTTGTAACATTGGATTCATTTTATGTAGGAGGTGATGAGGACATTCGTAGGTGTACCCATGTTAGATGTACAAGAACACTAAAGAACTATGATCAATTTCTTGTGAGCAATGAAGATATTATTCCCCTGAGAGTAGCCACACTTCCAAGTACTTTAAAGATTGATCCTTTATTTTACTACATAATCTTATACTCATAATAAAATGCACTAACCTCCTATGCAGTCCCTTTCAATAACTACTAATCTCATTATTATTTTGCAAGGAATAATATATTAGATGAAAAACTTAATGATGAATTTTTGTGTATATTTGGGCCGACCATATGTAGAGGGTATCATATTTTGATTGCATTGCTAGATCATGTTTCCTTTGATCAATTTATTCACATAAATTAAAGGGTAACTTCAATTCATTTATGAATCTGACAGTTGTTTTCTTTTCATAAAAGGTGGAATTTGCAAACTAAAGAGTTAAAGGATAAACTCATTGATGCCATGACAACACTTTTTGGACCCAAAATCATTCAAAGACTTAGGCACCTTGAGAAACTAGACCCAGCTTTGAAGTATATTAGGTACAACTACAAGACCTAGTTGAAAAAAAATCTTGTTATGAATGACGCCCCTATATTTCTATTATTAAGTGGGGGAATCTTAAAAAGGATGCCAGTGAGAAAAAAGTAAGAGATGGTTGAGAAATTGTACCACTCGAGGAAAGAAGGTATATCATAATATTAAAAATGAAATTATGTAATAATTGTTAGCATGAATATTAATGATACTACTTTGGGGGAGTATCCTAAGCATTAGAGAGTACTGACATGTTGCATTCATGGCTATGTTTTTCATTGATGTCAACATAGTATGGTTTTTGTAAAGACTATCTGAGTAGAAGACATAGATCTTAGTCGTACAAACAATTGTTTGATTTTTTGGTGATGCACAATCATGGACATGATCAACACAATGTCCTAATGGTGTGTTTAGTACAAAAAGTCTAAGTCAAAGACATCAAGAAGTTGCACCTAATTTACAGAGAGAATTTCAAAGACAGAGCATTTGGAAAGTAGTTCTTTATGTTTGTTTGCTATCTTACATTTGAGATGTAATGAGAAGATGCATTGTTAGGTAGTGAAAGAGGACAATCTTTTGGTGATGTCAACAAGTGTGCAAGCCCTAGTATCATATGTGTGAAGTTTTTTATAAAATGTGAGCCGATGGTGTTATTGTAATTGTAATTAATTAATTATCTTATTATAATTAATTAGGAAAGCCTCAAGACTGACTCAAGGAATTATTTTGAAGATATGGTATGAAGGAAAGATCATTTGCTTAATTGTGATGTGCTGTGATCATTGTATGAAGTGCCAAGTGTGAAAAGGAGTAGAGTATTTGTTAAATGTTTGTAAGTGATCCAAGGGATTATCAGATATGATATTTTTGATATGGTTACAAGATTATAAGGAGAAATGGTCTAGTTGATAGGATAGAGGAAGAGGAAGGAAGCACATTTCAATTCTATTATTTTGCAATCAATAATACAAAGATCATTTGGATAGAGGGTTCATTGGTCTTAACCTTGAATTTGTTTGGGCACTGGGTCTGGTTGTCTTCAACAACTCCTAATAGGGTTAGAATCTCCTAATAGGGGTTAAAATTCTTCTAATAGGGACTCATATGTACTAAATGTATTGATAGACTCCTAATAGGGTCCATCCTCTAACAAGGAATATTTATTTTAGTACATCATCTTGTGGGTACCATCCCCATCGGGGTTTTCCCTCTGATCAAGGGTTTCCCTAGTTAACATAGCTAGTGTTAGTGTGTCTGAGTATATTGTTGTGGTTTTTTATTGTATTTCTCATATGGTTAATTTTTTTAAGGTTTATGAATCTAATAATAGTTGGATAACTAATTCACACCCCCCCCCCCCCCCCCTCTCAATTATATTGGTGGACTATATATTCTAACAATTGGTATTAGAGCTTCAGGTCCTTGAAGAGAAAGCTTAATAGCTTTGGGAGATCAATGGTGATTCATTTCATTAAAGATAGTCATAAGTTTGATAGAGGAAATTTCAACACCTAGAAGATGGAGATTCTTGGTGAGTTATCAAATTTATGTAAAGAATAGAGCATCAAGTTTCCAGATCCTAAAACCTTTTGTGGCATACAAAAGAATAGAAGCACAAGTAAAGACATATCTAGTTCTGAATAAGATAAGAAAATCAAAGAAGGTATTGATTTTCTTATGAAAAGAGAGTTAGAAGGTATGGAAATTTTTGTTTGTTGGAAATGTAAATATTTTGGTCATTTTTCATCTAGATGTCCTAATAGATTAAGAAAATCTAGAAAGAGTTCACTTTTTGATGAAGATGAAGAATTTAAAGAAATTATGGAAAGATTATTGAATGACTATATTGTTGAAGATAATGAGCCTGAATTGATTAATGAAGAGGAAGCAATTCGAGAGATAGGTTTGGTAACTATTGTTGATCCAAAGGCTAACTATGAAAATGTAGAAGTTATCATTGAGACTAATAATGATCTACAGAAAGATGTGTTAACTATTGAGAAAAGAGGAGAGAAAAATTTTGAACCTAGAGATAAGATAAGAGTTAAGATATAAACTCCTACCCCTAATAGGAATTTGACAAAGAATCACCCTCCTAAGTAGATAATTTGAAGTAAAGAAAAAGGTGTGATGAAAAGAAACAAAGTAAATGAAGAGATATGTTTGATTTCCCAAGTTGAACAAAAGAGCATAGATGAAGAATGCAAAGATGATCATTGGATTCAAGCAATGAAGGAAGAATTAGATCATATTGTGAATAATGAAACATGGGAGTTAGTTCCTAGACCTAAATATAAGAATGCGATAGGAACCAAATGGATATTTAGAAACAAGATGAATGAGAAAGGTGAAGTTGTGAGGAACAAGGCTAGACTTGTATGCAAGGGATATTCTCAGCAAGAAGGCATAGACTATAAGGATACATATGCACCTATAGCAAAAATGGAAGCAATGAGAATATTCTTGGCTTATGCAGCAAATAAGAAGTTCAAGGTTTATAAAATTGATGTTACTTGAAGAAGAGGTATATATTGAGCAGCCTAAAGGTTTTCCTTTGTCAAAAGATAAAGACATAGTATGCAGAATAAAGAAAGCTCTATATGGTCTAAAGAAAGCACCTAGAACCTGATATGGAAGATTGGATAGTAATTTGAAAAAGCTTGGATTTGCTAAAGGTCTACCAGATAGTAACTTGTATTTGAAAGAAATTGAGAATGGTTTTTTTATAATAGTAATATTTTTTTGACATCATATTTGGAGGTAATGATGAAGCAACTAATAAGTTGATTGAGGAAATAAAGAATGAGTTTGAAATGAGCATGATAGGAGAAATAAAAAATTTCCTAGGATTGCAGATTTTGCAAAATAGTGATGGTATTTGCATTTCACAAGATAAGTACCTAAAAGACTTGTTAAAAAGATTTGGATTAGAAATTTGTAAACTTGGTGGTACACCCATGATAATTGGCCACAAGCTACCTATTAAAGATGAGACACATGCAATAGAGAAGAAGTATAGATCCATGATTGGAGGTTTGTAATATTTGACTCACACTAGACTAGATATAGCAAATAAAGTTGGGATTGTAGCTAGATTTCAAGTTGATACTAAGGAGTATAATTTTGCTATAGAAAAGAGAATATTCAAATATTTATAAGCAACATCTGACTATGGAATTTGATATGATAGATCAAGTGATTTTACTCTATGTGCATATATAGATGCAGATTGGGAAGGCAATATGGATGATAGAAACAACACTAGTGGTGGAGCATTTTTTCTTGGAGGAAGATTGGTTTCTTGGCTAAGCAAGAAGCAAGATTATATTTCATAGAGTACAGCTAAGGTAGAGTATGTTGTAGCAACAAATAACTATAATCAAGTTATGTGGATGAAGCAAATGTTGAAGAATATCATAATTGAGTTTGTAGAACTTGTTTTCATTTACTGTGATAACACAAGTATAGTGAATATGTCTAAGAATCTTGTATTGCATTCTAAGACTAAGCATATATCTATTCAATACCATGTTTTGAGAGAGAAAATAGTAGAAAAGGATATCAGATTGAAGTATGTGAGTACTAAAGACTAGATTGCATATATCTTTATAAAGCCTTTTCCTAAAGATACATTTGAGTACTTGAGAGGTATGCTTGAGGTTATGCCCCTACCCACTTCTAAGTAGATGATCTAGTAAGTGCATTAGTTGAGTGGTATAGAGCACTATTGTTAGACTAGACTGAATTTTGATGCTTCCTATATGGTGAAGTATCTATGATGAACTAAGTCATTAAGGACTCTTTGATCAAAACATGGTACATGATGATCCGGAGGAGGCTAGAAAAAAGAGAAAAGGGAAAATATCAAAATTTGAATTCTTGGTATTTTCTATGTTTTAGTAATTTTCATTTTTAGAGGCCTTCAAGGCATTTCTAAGCCTTGAATGTTTCTAAAAAACTCAACTATTAAAATTTTGAGATGGATAATTGGATTAATTTTCCAATGATGTAAGTGGCATACATTTTTAAGCTACATGCTAAAAGTTATGAGTTGTACAAGTAGACTTAAAATTTAAAATAAATTTTAAATAGTTTTCATAGTTTTGATATTTTATTTTTTAATAAACATTATATGAACTATTCATTTCTTTTTGAAGGGATGTTGGTGTCCCTTTAAATTCATCATACCTTGTATAAACTTGAATGTTGAATGAAATGAACTAGTTTTTGTCTTGCATAATCTTTTGTCTAGAAATTATTTTATTCGCATTAGAATTAAAAATATTGTAGGTATCACACTAGGTATTATAATCTGGAATCATAATTGGAATTAGTGCTATCAAAGATTGTTTTATTTTGTGTGTCCCATCGTACACAATCAACTTACCAAAGGTAGGGATTAGCTATGAAAGACCCTTTGGATTATCTTCCTTTGAGACACACACAGTCACAGATGGCAAAATAATAGGTGGACGGTATGGAATAATCCTTCAAAACACTAGTGGAGGATGCATTGAATAAACAACGTGAAGAAATGATGAAGCAATTTTCACAAATATTGGAAAAATAAGAGTTGTAGGCCAATCCATGGAATTCAATGTTTGGTGAGAAAACTCTATTTAAAGTATAGGTAAACTTTGATATCCCAACTTTTCAAGGGAAAATTGATGCAGGCACTCTTGATGATTGGTTGTCAAAATTAGAGAGGCACTTTTGTGTAAATAATTTCTCAAATATTGAAAAAACCACCTTCGCTCTCCTCAAAGCTGAGAATCATTTGAAGTTGGCATGGAAAGTTTATGTAGAAACCAAAGAAGCCCAAGTAGCACAAGATGAGCATGGATTTTTTGTATTATTGGATAGTACACCCATATGGGAAGATTTTGTGGAGCACATAAAACAATAATATTACCCTGAAGATACCTATGAATAGAAATATATACAATGGAAATTACTCTGATAGAAGAAGGACCAATTAGTTCAAGAGTACACTAACATATTTCATTCTCTTTTTGTGAAGCTTGGTATCAAAGACTCACAAAAGCATTGAGTCTTGAAATATAAGTGGCATTCATAGATACATCCAAACTGAAATGGATTTCTTGAATATAGAGATATTGTCTACTACTTTCAAATATGCATCAAAAATTGAGGAGAAGTTCAAATAGAAAGGGAGGAGGGAAATTCCAATGAATAACAAATGGAAAGGTGACTATCATAAACCTATAGGGAAACCAATAGCCAAGGAGGAATTTCCAAATTTACTAGCAAAGAAGACATGAGGTGTGAAGAAAATAGGCCAAGAATCAAGTATGTGTTGGGAAATCCACAAAAGTCCCTCTCATAACACTAAATATTGTAGAACTATAAAGAATTTAATGATGGAGACCCATGAATAAATTGTTGAACACGAGGTGATAGATTTTGGAAAAAAAAAAAAAGATGAACACAAATCATCAAGGCTGACCCATATTCCACATGTTGATCTCATATTGGTTTTCACAAGTGAGTGTCAACACACTTAAACCATTTACTTAGTTCATGCCAAATTAGTAATACATGTTGAGCATAACATGTAAATATTAAACCATGCTGAGTTGCAACGAGTGATGAGTCACCCATGTACCAATTCAGCCTAGTGTTGAGCAAATAGACCGTGCCAAGTGAATTCAAGTGCTAAGTAAATAGAGGATGTTGAGCAATACAGGTGTTGAATCAGAAGTAAAAATATAATATATGTCGAGCATCAAAGACTTCATATGCCGAGTGACATAGTTTAGACATATTTGTTTGCAATGGCACAAAAAACTATGCAAACCATTTTTGAGAAGACTTAAGGATAGATTATGATCTTATGGAGATAAGGACGAATCTATATGCAAATTCCCTATGTAATTTTATGTAGCCAATCAGAAAATGGGAAGGTTTAAGTGGAAAAATGGATGAATCTTAGTTGTAGATTCATACCTGACCCTAAGCTACTAGAGCCTTCTTAAGGAGGATGAAGCCTTAAACTCTTTACAATGATGATAACAATGTACAAGGGTTGAATGATCAAATTGGATGAGAAAAAAAGATAGTTTGCAAAGCATTCAAGGTGACTTAGTAGTAAGAGTGAATTATAGAATCAGTTAGAGAAGAATAGAGGATAGAGAAGGATATAGCATTTGATACATTAGATTGTGAAGGATCAATCTGCCATTGTATAGAGGTGATCTATTATTAGGAAAGCAAATGCCAGCCACAAGATCTATGCTGAGACATTTTAATAGGTGATTTCAGTTAAATCTCTTAGCAGAGTTGTCCTAACAAGTTGTATGAAATCCTTTTATAGGGTGCTTACTTAATTGTAAGTTGAAGTCCTCTAACTAGGAACACTTCTAACAAGGTGTTGAAATCCTCTAACAAGGTGGGACTTAACAATCTTTGTAAGCCTTTAATAGGGCAAGACTTTCACAAGGTAGATCATGATTCATGGTCAAAAAATTGTAACCTTCATTGGATACACTTTATT
This sequence comes from Cupressus sempervirens, assembly GCA_028749045.1. Lineage (NCBI taxonomy): Eukaryota > Viridiplantae > Streptophyta > Pinopsida > Cupressales > Cupressaceae > Cupressus > Cupressus sempervirens. Next base: position 889,203,392 of record CM053792.1, on the reverse strand, counting down.
GCTATAGTAGTAAAGATTTGTGGGAGTCATCCCCACCCTAGTTTTATCTTCTCACTTGGAGGGTTTTTGGGTATTCATCTCTAGTGTTATGTGTGTGTTTGATTACATGGTTACATGATTGATGCATATGTTTTACAAGTTATTTTAGTATATTAATGCATGTGATGTATGAATAGTGAAAGTTTTATGGATCCAAGTTTAAACTCCTGATTCACCCCCCCCCCCCCCCCCTAAGAAGTTTACTTTCTTCCCACTTGTAATTCCAACAATTGGTATCAGAGCTTCAAGTTCTCTGAAAGAGAATCTTTTTAGCTTAGAGAAAAGATCTTGAAATTGAAGTCTATAGGCTAGGAAAGACTATTGAGAACCAAGAGATTGAAATACATCTCATACTACATCAACTGAATGAGGCAAGAAAGGAACTAAAGAAATCCTTGAAGAGAAGGAAAGAGATTGATATTGTAGAGAATGACACACTATACAAAGAGATAGATATCACCAAGCTATTTGTAGATGGTAACTCTAGTGAATTTGATGTATCAGTTGTAGATCTAATGGAAAATAATAGAATCCAAGCTAACGAAATCAAAAATCTCAAGCTGGAGCAAGAATCACAAGCTAGACTACTATGTGAGGTGACTAAACAAAAGAAGAAAGCCATGGAAGACAAAGCCATGATTGAAGAAGAAAAATGAATTCTAGCAAATAGACTAGAAGAAAAGTCAATGAAGCTAACCAAGATCTCCAATATGCAATTGGATACTCTAAATCAAATGATGAATGCCAACTATGAACTAAATGTCAAGGACATTGAGATAATCACATTGAAGTTTTAGAATGAACAATTACAGAATGACCTAAAAAGAGAAAAGGAATTTTTTGAAAGTCTCAACAAGCCAAATGAGGCCATCAAATACTTTGAGCAATTATTGAGATCCCCTAGATCCAACAAAGACACATCAGGATTGGGCTACACAAGCACTAAAGAAGGAGAATCATCCAAAGTCACTACAGAGAGGAACATCAAAGGTAAGAACTCCAAACCTACTTGTCATAATTGTGGTAAGAAAGGACATACTTCTAATGTGTGCAAGAGAAAAAATACAAATCTAAATGTCAAGACTAAGAACATGACTCATTTTCATAAATGCAACAAGCAAGGTCATCAGGCACATGTATGCAGAACCAAGACTATGTAAAAACAAAGATTTGAAGGATATTGCTACAACTGTTAGAAGTATGGACATAGAGCCTTTGAATGAAAATCCAAATCCATGTGTTCATGAAACAAGCTAGCAAAGGTAAGAAGCTATGGAAACTTTTATAATTGGGATTACAACACAAGATATAGTTGTCACTATTGTCAAGAATATGGACATGTTCTTGAGAATTGTATTAGAACACACTTCAATGGTAACTACAAAAGACGGCTGAGTCAAACTACATGTTTTAGCTATTTGAAGACTAGTCACATTAGTAAGCATTGTCCAACTAGGTCAAAGGCACCAAGTTGTGAATTTGATAAAGGAAAAGGAAAGGCAGATGTTGAATACATTAGAGATGAGAAGAACAAGACATGGAAAAAGAAAGATGCTTGCAGCACATCAAATGCAAAAGGGATCACTTCACCCAATGGGTTAGGTGATCACACCTCATAAAATTGAACAAACAAGAGGTATGTGGGACTAATATTCAAGTGTAATATCATACATTAGTTCCAAGGGATATAGTATTGAAAAGACTACATTAGCATGAAGAAAGATGCAAGATATTGTTTTGAATTCAAATTAAATCTTTAAACTTTCCATGTTGTTGTCAAGCATGAAATTTTTTTTGTGTATGTGAGTGGAATGGTAGTTGATGCCAAACTACCAGACTAGCTAGTTGATGCCAAGTTTGTAGTAGCTATTGAGTGATGGTAATATCAATGGATGTCGAATGATTTTGAAATTGAGTTGATGCTGATTTTGTAGATGTACAAGCACTAAGCATTAAATTCAAGGGTTTTTCAAAGGATATATGATCAATTTCACTCATTATTCACCATTTAAAATTTGAAAAAAGAGTGAGTAGAGTGAAAGGTGATTTAGAAACTTGTTTATGGCATTTGCAGAGAATTTGACAGCAATCTCACACTAGTTCTCTGGATTTCACAAGGTATTTATCATAAGCTAAGCTACGCAGTTTTACATTGCATAAACCCTAGTTTGAAAAATGGTGTCTAGCTTGAAGAATGTAGAAGGGAAAGAGGTTTTGAATTTAGCTTGTTCGTAATAAATTCAAACAACCTATATTAAGGTCATTCCTGACATAGCCTACAAATAAGATCCTTCTGATGCTTTATCCATGATCCTGTCAAATTTTATAATGGTGCAAGATCTAAGGAGATGTTATAATTGCAAAATTGGTAGCATTGGGGACTTATAAATTAGAGAATCATATGATAGGTTATGTGAAAATGTTATTCTAAAGGAAGAGTATAAAATAGTTGAGAAGAAGGGTTTGACGCGTGCCCTAGATTTTCCCAGTGTATTTAAAATTGAATGGATTAGGATTGTGTTAAGTTGAATACATGATGGATATTTATGGATGGAGGTTGGACCAATTAAGATTATCAAAAGGACAATTCATAGGGTTAGTGGTTAGCCAACCCTAGATCAGCCCAAGACTCTAAGGAGTGATTCCAAGGAAGCAATAGAGAAAAACACTGGAGCAAAATGGAATGAAAGAGGAATGACAATAGACACTATTACTGATCCATTGTTAAACTTTGTTGTTAGGGTAATTTCTTATAAATTTTATCAATCTAGTAGATTGAATAGTGTACCCTGTATTGCAGTGGATGTTGGCTACAAGATTGTGAAGAAAGATCATACTTATGATCTGGCTGAGCTTCACCTACAACAACTCATGGAAAATCTTGGAGCAATCAAAAAGACCAAGAGTGATCAATGTAAATTTGGTTCAATACTTGTTTGTATATTCTTTTATGTGCAAAATTCATTTCCTTCCTTTGGTACTATAAGTTGGAAAATAAATAATTCAATAGCAATGCATATCAATGAATTCATTGAAGAGATGGGAGAAAAATTTGAAACTCTAATGATAAGTTATTTTGGAGATTTTAAAAAGTTAATGAAGCAAAGAATGAGGATACCTATCTCATTGATTGTAAAACATTACAATGATATATGTTTTCTAGTTGATGCTGATTACACTTTTGTGCAAGTTGTCGCACCAAGGGTCAGATGGTTAAGACCACTTGGGTATGAGATTAATGTTGATGAAGCTTCAGCATCCATCACAACACTCCTAGTAGAGCAAGTGGACAAAAGTGAAAAGATATTTGGCAACTATGAGATGGAAAAGTCAAAAATTACCATGGAGTTGAAAATTTCCTCCACACTCAAGAAGAAAGATAAGCTAGTCAAGAAGCTAAAGGCCAAATTTGGTGAAGGTGCAAATGAGGAAGAAGAGGAAGGAGATGAAGAGGATGAAGAGGAAGAATAAGAACAAACTCAAGAACCTCTTGCATTGACTCAAGGCATGGGAGAGGACAAGGAAGAGGAAGAAATAGAAGGTGTTGAGGAAGAAAAAGCTAAGGAAACACCCACACATGTTGAGCCAAAGAAGAGAAAGGCTAAGACATAGCCAGTGGCTAAGACAAAGAAAACTGCTAAACCAAGCCTAGCCAAACCAACAACACCTACCACTAGAGCAAGCACACGAACCACAACATAGAAGACCAAAGAGAAATCTAAGAAAATAGAGCAAGGTGGCCAAGTACAAAAGAAACAAAGAAGAAAATATGTTGCATAGCTTGATTCAGATGAAAAAAGGACTGAATCAGATGATATAAACCAATTCAAAGTGGTAAGTCACAAACCACTTTTTGATCTTGAAAATTTGTGTGAAAATGTTAATAATAATGTAGATTTATCTAGTTTAAAGTATATTAATTTTGAGAAACTTGAGAAATATGAAAAGAATCTAGTGGAAGAAGCCCTATATACAATGATGTCAAAATTTAAGACAACACTATTAGAATTTTCCAACTCAGTACCCAAGAAACTATGTGACTTAGTTGAGCAAAAATGGCATTATTGTTTAAATTTGGAAAAACAAATAAGGGAAACCACTTTAGCCAAAGTAATGCCAGAACTGACAAAAGGGTAGACTGATAAGGCTACTAAGAAATATGGAGTTAGGTTTACACCTAAATATAGAGCCTTTAGCATACTTCAAAATAATATTGAAGATGTGGTCAAGAAGTCTACCCAAATATGGAAACTTATCTATGGGTTGACCATTATAAAACAAGGAGAATTTAATCCCTCTGAAGGTAAACTTGATGAAAATAATGATGATGATAAAGAAAAGGATGATAAGGAAGATGATAAAGTGGTGAAGGAAACTAAAAAATAGACAAATGACAAAGAAACAACTAAACAACAACAAGATGAATAGAGTGTGTAGGCACACAAATGTTGGGTGTTAGTCCCCCACATGACACATTCAAGTCTACTAAAACCATTATTGTAAAGGATGTCTCTGATCTTATAGCTCAAAAAATCAATCCCTTGACTGTAGAAGATTTGAAGAAGATATTGGACCAATCTACACTGCAAGCCAAGTTATGTGATAATCCAATTTTGGTCAATATAGATGAGCTCCAAAAGGTAGTAACTGATGTCACAAGGGACAAGGTGTATCCACAAGAACCACCTTCTATCATCCCTTTAGTTACTCAAGTACAATCTTTGATTCAAATGATAGTAGATACATATACTACAATTAATACATTTGTTAAAGTTGACACAATTGAGCAGAGATAGACTGCAAAAGAAGAAAAATACATTACAACTGAATACTAGGAAGCAAGACAGATAGATTCTTCTATACCTGAAGCACAAGGACAAGGTTCTATTCATGTCATTGTGTTAGACATGAGAAAATCTAAAGAGAGTGAGCAAACACCTAAGGTAAAGGAGTGGGAAGCCATCAAGGCATTGGTAACTGTACCAACATCTGGCACTTCTCCTACAAAAGTTCATTAGAAGCATAGTACAAAAACTACACCATTAAAAAATTTAGTGTTAGGCTCTAGCTCTTCAAAAGTTGAAAAGGTAATTCAATATGGAGATATAACTCTAGATGAAGAGATTGTTATTCCAAAATTTGATTATGATGCAATGAAACTGGACCAAATAAGCATTTTGCAACAATCCTTAGAGAAGAAAAAGCATCAAGAAATGCTTAGGAGAGAACACAGTTAGAAGCAAGCACTTCAAGACATTAAATACATCTTTCTAGATGCATTTAATCTACCAAATCTAGAAGAGACCAAGCCACTACTAGAACAATTGTCAGATATAGTGGAAAAGGTCAATAATGAAGACATTGATACTAATGCTAAACTCTTAGAATGGTCTAAAAAGAAATTTTAGAGCAAGGTAAATGAAAATATAAATGGTGATATAACACTGACTCAAGTTGCATTGGCAATAAAGGTTGAGGATGCAAAGAAGGTACTTGAGAATATATTCTCATCGTACACCAAATTATGTGGCCCTACACTCTTCACCCAAGAGACGAGACATCATATTCTGAGCCTAGAGAGAAATCATAACATATCAGGTACAAGGTTACCTCAAAACCCTACTCAGAGTGAGAAGCATTTTCATACATTGCTTTAGACACAAATCCAATTAGTTGTGCTAATAGGAAAAGAGACTAGCATAAGAGCATAAGAGACATGTATACAGGCATCCCTCACCCCACACATGGAAATACTACATAAGGAACTAGGTTATGCAGAAACTCTACTAAAGAAAGACCCCAATATTTCTACCTTAGATGGCCTAGTACACCTTGCTGTTGTGCTTGCTATCCAAATCAAGTCATTAGATGTTGCATGTGACAACTAGGATGTAGCTCTCAAAATCATAATGGAAGTCCATAAATAGTTTTTGGACAAACACAGTATATGTGTATAGCCCATTTGACATAAGTGTCAAAAAAGGGGGAGAGATAAACCATGGGGGAGAGATAAAGAAAGAAGGAGAAATATATCACAAGGGGAGAATAAAGAAATAGAGATACAATACAAAGGAGTATGAACAAAGGGGGAGCAGAAAATAAAAGAAAGGAATACAATAAAATAAGTTATATTATTGGGGTGATATACATAAACACTTTTGAGATTCATTTTTGGAAAGAAAAAGTAGTAAATAGATGTAGACCTCAGCTATGATAGAGAATATCAAATGAAAAGAGTATCAGATATAGCACATTGAAGTCAGAGAGAAGCACAAATTATGGATACAAAATAGACACATTAACTCAGGGGAGTTATCAATTTTGAGGTATATAGGTTATTGCAAAATTTTTAAAGTTTAAAGTTTTTTATATAAGCCGAGTCATGGATATGTTATGCTTGAGAAGTTAAGTAGAATATTGTATATTTAATTGTTTTTAACACTCATGGAAAAGGGTGAGATTGTTGATCTCAGATTGGTTTTGACAAGTTAGTGTCAACACACTTAAACCATTTACTTAGTTCATGCCAAATTAGTAATATATGTTGAGCACAACATGTAAATATTGTCAAGTTGCAATGAGTGCCGAGTCACTTTAGTGTCAAGCAGATAGACCATGTTGAGTGAATTCAAGTGTTGAGTAAATAGTGGATGCTAAGCAATATAGGTGTTGAGTTAGAAGTAGAAATACAATATATGTCGAGCATAAGAGACTCCATATGTTGAGTGACATAGTTTGGATATATTTGTTTGTAATGGCACAAAAAACTATGTAAACCCTTTTTGAGCTAACTTAAGGATAGATTACGAACTTTTGGAGATAAGGATGAATCTATATGTAGATTCCCTATGCAATTGCATGCAACCAATCAAAAAATAGAAATTTTTAAGTAGAGAAATGGATGAATCTTAGCCATAGATTCATACCTAATCGTAAGCCATTCTTAAGGAGGAAAAAGCCCTAAACTCTTTATGATGATAGGAATAGTGTACAAGGGGTGAATGATTGAATTGGAAGAGAAAACAAGATACTTTGTATAGCATTCAAGGTGACTTAGCAGTAAGAGTGAATTGCAGAATCAATTAGAGAAGAATAGAGGATAGAGAAGGATATAAAATTGATACATCAAATCATGAAGGATCAATATGACATTGTATATAGGTGATTTGTTATTAGGCAATCAAGTGCCAACTGCAGGATCTATGCTAAGACATTTTAATAGGTTATTTTTGTTAAATCTCTTAACAGAGTAGTCCTAACAGGCTTAATGAAATACTTTAACAACATGCTTACTCAATTGAAAGTTGAAGTCCTCTAACTAGGTACACTTCTAGCAGGGTTTTGAAATCCTCTAACAAGGTGGGATTTAATAGTCTTTGTAAGCCTTTAATAGGGTAGGCCTTTCATAGGGAAGATCATGATTCATGGTCAAACCATTGTAACCCTCACTAGATACACTTTATTTCTACAGTAGTGAAGATTTTTGGGTACTATCCCCACCCCAATTTTACTTTCTCACTTGGAGGATTTTTGGGTAATCATATCTGGTGTTATGTGTGTGTTTTATTACATGTTTACATGATTGATTCATATATTTTACAAGTTATTTTAGTATATTAATGCATGTGATGTATGAATAGTGAAATTTTTATGGATCCAAGTTTAAACTCCTAATTCACCCCCCCCCCCCCCTCCCCCTCCCCCTCAGAAGTTTACTTTCTTCCCACTTGTAATTCCAACACCACAGTGGCCACTACAAAGGTATTTGCTCAGGATGATGAAGGGATATTATTTCATTCATAGATGTGGGTCGGAGGAAAATATTTGAATTTTATTGTTGATAGTGGTAGCCAAAAGAGACTAAATTTGAAGACAACACCACACCCATAGCCATATTCTATGGGTTGGGTAAGCCAAGGGTGAGATATTCAAGTAAATAAACAATATTGTATTTCATATTCCATAAAACCATTCAAAGATGAGGTGATCTATGATGTAGCTCCTCTTGATGTGTGTGATATTTTATTGGGACAACCTTAAAATGTATCAATGCCATGGGGTGTATGAATCTAGGCCACAAATTTTCATAATCAAATTGGGTGCAAAAAAGTATTGAATATTAAAGGTAAGTCCTACTCACTCTGCATCTTTGATTAGTGCAAAATAGTGTAGAAGAATGATTGCCCAAACTGGCACTTTTTGTTATTAATGATTCATCACAAGGAAGAAAAAAATGCTATGTAATTCCCATACCACCATGTCCATCACAAAAAATCAACGAAGGTTAACAAAACAGATTTTAACAAAATATCAAAATGTGTTTGAGCTACTAGTAGGAGTACCCTCACACTACTAAGTTAGACATCCTTTTTATTTGATTCCAAGGACACCATTGCCTAATGAACCAGTATATAGGAGATTTATGTTAGAAAATTATGAGATCAAATGGTAGATACAAGAGTTAATTTATAATGAGCATATTTTCCCAAGTGGACCTCCTTGTAGTAGCCCAATTGTACTTGCAAAGAAAAAGGATGGAACATGGAGACTTTGTAATTATTATAGAGTATTGAATAACAACACTGTCAAAATAGATATCCAATTCCTTAGATAGATGATCTATTGGACTAGGTTAGAGGGGAAAAATTCTTCACCAAAATTGATTTAAAATTAGGGTACCATCAAGTGCCAATTGATCTAGCAGATGTATGGAAGATTGCTTTTAAGTCTAAGGAGGGACTGTTTGAATGATTGGTGATGGTTTTTGGCCTCACAAATGCTCCCACCACATTTATGAGGATGATAAATGATGTACTTAGGCTATTTACTAGTTCTTTTATAGTGGTGTATCTAGATGACATTCTCATTTTTAGAAATACTTAGAAAGAGCATCTGCAACATGTGGAACAAGTATTTTTTACCTTGCAAGTCCATGATGCTAACAAGGAAAAGTGCTCTTTTGGTATGTAGAGTATTAAATATTTTTTCTATGTTATTGATAGTAAGCATTTTCATGTTGATCTTGAAAAAATAAAAGTAATCAATGACTAGCCTTCTCCAAGGAATCTCACTGAGTTGTGTAGTTTCTTGGGGTTGGCTAACTTTTATCATAGAAGTGTGCTTGGGTTTTTACATTTGTCTTGGTCTCTAAATCAACCATTATGAGGATGAATGCAAGGAAAATTAAAATGAATAGGTGCTCATCAACAAGCATTTGAGGAGTTAAAATAGAGGTTATGCTCTACACTAGTTTTATCTCTTATTTATTTACAACAATCTTTTGAAATATAAATTGATGCATCAGAATATGCCCTAGCAGTAGTCCTCATACAAGATGGGCATCCAATTGCTTACTATAGTGAAATATTCTCTGATACAATACATATATATCCCACCTATGATAAGGAATTATATGTCATTGTTCAACCTTGCAAATAATGGAAGCATTATATTCTAGGCAAGGAAACTATCAACCATACAAATCAAACCCCTTCAATTTTAGCAAACACAAGGAAAATTGTAGAATGTTAGACATAAAAGGTGGTCAGCCTATCTTCAACAATTTTTTATCAACATTCATCATAAGAAAGGAAGCTCTAATAAGGTAGCAGATTGCCTGAGTAGACCCCTAATCATAGGAATAATTATGGTCTTAGAATTGTGTGGGCACCAAATAAAAATTTGGACTCAACTATATGAACATGATAATGAATTTTTTGATGTATATACTCAGCTTGTAAAATGTAAACATGTGATTTATTTTTTATTTTCAAGATGGAATGCTTTGCCACATTGGCCAAATCTGTGTACCTAAGGTAGAATAAAAGAAATTAATCCTAACATGGACTCAAAGTCTCCTAAGAGGGACTCATATGTACTAAATGTATTCATAGACTCCTAAAAGGGTACATCCTCTAACAAGGAACATTTATATTAGTACATCATCTTGTGGATACCATCCCCACTAGGGTTTTCCCTCTAATCAAGGGTTTCCCTAGTTAACATATATGGTGTTATTGTGTATGAGTATATTGTTGTGGTTTCTAATTATATTTCTCATATGGTTAAGTGTGTTTAAGGTTGAGAACTGTGATAATAGTTGGATAACTAATTCACCCCCCCTCCCCCTCTCAATTATATTGGTGGACTATATACTATAAAAATAATTATTATTAATACTTATGTGATCTAACATATTTCAAACTTCACATAGGTGACCTGACACATCAAAGGCAATTGAAGCAAGAAAAGTGATGCAATGGAACCTAATAGGACTAATCACAAGGTGATCAATTGGTCCAAAAACCCTCTTCATTGAAGTCCTTCAACCAATTCTCTTGGCAAAGATGATCAAATGTGAAAGCACCAATCACAAGTGCTACAAGGATGATACTAGGTTATCATTACTTTACACCCAAACAAGGAAAACCCTAATCACTAGGGAACCCTATGAATAAGACAACTTATCACAAGTTTCTCACAATGCAAAAATTGACCAATTTTAGAAAAAAAACCTTAAACTTCTTCAAATGAGAAAGGAAGACTCCAACACATTGGAATGGTCTATTTAGGTCACTATGACATGAAACAATGGTTAAAATCAAACTATGTAAATTTTTCCACATAGTTACTTTGTTAAATCATCTGAAAAGATTAGTAGCCCTTATTTCATGAAAATTAGATTTTAAAAGAAATATATCCACACAACTCAGAAGAAAAAATTTATTTTTTGACACCCTTTTAGGACTTTCAAAAAATACTAAGGTAGTAAGGTTTGATGACACAAACAAATGGGCTTTTGTCCACTTTCTCACTTAGGCAACTAGGGCAATTAGGCCTCCATTTATAAAGGAAGTACATGTTCTAGGACTCCATCCTACAAAAAAAATGATGGGAACATGTGATTATAACCCTAGAAAAGTTACAAACTTTATTTAAAGCCTTGATGCCAAATTTGGTTGGAGTTGTGAGAGATGATACATCCTTTTCCTAGCATGCACATGGGAAATGCATGCCTAGGGCATCAAATTTATCAATGATCCCTATAAGTACAAACTTAAAACCACTTGTATCCTAATATACATATCCAATCCTAGGATTTCACTATAGGCCATTAAATTCCCATGGTGAAATGCTCCTCTATGCTTGAAAATGCTTCAAAACCCTAGGTTAGCAAGAAATCTGGAACTACTTACACAAAAATGTGAATATCTTGAGCTATAGAATAGATGGAGAATTAAAACTAGAATAATTGGAAAGCTACATCATCCACCTATCCAAAAACATAGGTATTAAACCTTGGAATAATCTGTATGAATCCATATGAGACAAATAATGGGTTATTTACAATAAAAATAGGGTATTTTATTGATTTGAAAATTGAAATTAAATTCTCTATCTTGCCTATAACCCACCTAATAGGGCTTATTATAGTATTCCAATGGCCATAACAACATTTTAAACTTTTTATGGCCATTGGGGAAGCTTTTTCTTTGATTTGCAAAAAGTTGCTTAACCATTTTTCAAGCAATTTTGCATTTTTTGCACTTTTTGTGCTTTACAAGAAAATATTATGAAACTTAAATCTAATGACCCAAATAGGTCCTAAACATGATAAAACATGAAATAGTAAAAAATCCTAAGATTCTAGGCCCTTTGACCATCTTTGACCATAGTTGACCAAGGGCTTATAACAATGCCAATCTTGGAACTAGGTCATACAATTTTTGGTCTAGATGCCTATTTGATTAATCTTTATGAGGTTTTATATTGAGATTAGAGGTTTTATATGTGGATATGAGGTTTGATATTGATTTATTGTGGGTTCTTCAACACCAAAAAGAGAAGCACATGCAGCACAAGCTCATCTCTGGTGGATATTCAAAACTTGCTACAAGAATTATAAGTAAATGAAAAATTATATGCTAATATTTATAAATTATAAACAATTTTGTCTTTTGATGAAATTGATTACAAAAAAATTCATGATACCAAGAAAAAAATTAGGCCATGGAGTATTTTAAAAAACTTCTAAAGAGGACAAGAAATTAGCCTACAGATGATGCTATATAGTCATGGTTGAACGATTCCAAGCAATGAGTGTGGAAGGTTCTTCTCCTAGATCTATCAATGAGGTAAATAAGTAAACCCAATACATGAAAACATATCATTCAACCTTAACATATCATTTAACCTTGTATATGAAAACAAAACTAAAATGTATCTTGATTAAAACTTTCATTTGTACATTTATACAACACAGTATTGAAGCAAAATTGTACACATTAAGTATTCATTTAAGAAAAAAAATATAGAATTTTTACAAAGGTTTCTAGACATATCATGCCTAGATGTCTTCAAACCCTCATGTCTTCAAACATTCTTCACTTCAATCAACTTTTCAAATTTGATTTTTCTATTATCCTACAGCTCTCATGGTTGTCTTGAATATCTACAACACACCTACAAAACACTTTTTCTTCTTCTATTTCTCTTCTCCTCACAAGTTGATTTCCTACACTATTCCTTATGAAACTCACAAGATAAATCTACAACTTCTCTCTCCAGCCTTGCTGCCATTGGTCATTGCTTCTTAACACCATAAAAGGCTACATTTTATAGAGGTTAAAGTGTTTTTGAGACAAAGAGAGATGACAATCTGCTCTTTCATTTCCTATAATATGACCTTTGAAATTCCTTCAAAAATAATGAAATAAAGATATAGTTTTCTTCCAAAATGTGTGTTAGGTTGCTTCATATCAAATACCTTTATGTTGTAGATGCCTTTAGAAAATGAACAAAATACTAGACCAAGTTGTGCTACTTTTGTAATGGAAGAGTCATTAATTATTTTTCCTAAAGTCAATATATTTTTCTTCCTTTTTAAGCATCCAAATTGAATGAATAAGACAAGCATGGAGTACCAAAAGTCACGTGTCTCATGAACGCTTTTAGAGGCATCAAAATTGATAGAATCATAAAAATAAATATTAATCTCCTTTACAATTTTCCTCTAACATGCCAATGGACCCCTTCAACCTTTCAAATTTTGAAATTGTGTAATATAATCACATTAAACAACCTAGTTGCCTTTGATTTTTGAGATGGAAGCCAAATTTTTCTAAAAGGAAGATTTTTTCCTTACAACACTCCATAAGATGCTCTTGAAATTGCAACCTATACAAAAGATGCAAAACATGAACTTGAGAAGCAAATTGTTTTTTGGCGATGTAGGATTTTTTGTTAGCCTAGAATCTCTTGCATCACTAAACAATACTAACATATTTCATGTATTGGTATCAAGTACAAGGAGTTCAGGAAAGTGGGTGAAAATAAGTTGGGTTAGTTTTGGTAAAGTTATTTGTGTTTTTTCTATTTAGTATTTGACCCTCTACTACAGATTCATGCTTACAATACTAAGTTCCAACTAGGAAAAATATCAATAATAGGGGAGTAAATTAAAGTTTACATTGATGTTGGAACTCAAAATTGAACTCATGATTTTGAGTACCATCCTAAGAATTGAGCTCTATAAGCACATTTGAGGCATGTGTACCCAGCTTTCCTTTCAAGGCCTAAGAGGTATTTTATGTTTCTTAAACCTTTTATTTAGCATATTCATGCATCCCATGAAGATAAATTTTCATTTTGAGTCATTCTATGAAGTTTTGTTTTGAGCAATGTTCAAATTTGTATTTTTGATTTAGTGTCAAACAGTGACAAGAGGCCTAGTTTATAATTGAATATCTTGCACCCAGTAATGTTTCATGACTCACTACTTTTGGGGTATTTATTAAGAATATTATAGAACCTATGTTTTAATTTTCAAATCATTTTCACATGTTTTGACTAGGTCTTGAATTTGTCAAAGTCAGTTGTTTATTGTTGGCATGCTGATGTAAATTATTCAAAATTCTAGGATGCCCTGTTTGACCAGTTATAACTTTGATCTAGTTGACCAAAATGAGAAATTTATTTTTGAATTGTATTCTAGAGGTTAGATAATTGTTTTGTTTCAGATTTGATCTAATGTTGAATCTGTTTGATCAGTTTTCAAATGCAATTCCAAATGCAATTTATAAAGTTTTGTTGGTGTCAAGAAATGCAGATAGATCGGTACCTTTATTCAAGATGTCATAACTCTAAATATATGATAGGTGAGATCAAATGGATTGTACCACTATATTCTCCTCTAAAAGTTCTTTAAGTGTTCCAGTTTCCAAGTCTTGATGAATCTATTTGCACACTTTCCTAGGTCTATTCCATTTTAGAAAATCACTTTTCTACCATTGTTTTCAATTCTGCAAATCCAAGTAGTCCACTTTGAACATTAACCAAATTCATCTATATATTCATCACGAGCCCTAATCACAAATTTTATACTCTCCTCATGATAGTGAACCAATGCCCTAGTTTTCAACCCCCCAAGTGTCAGTTTGACCTATTTTCAAAGCCAAAACCGAACGTGATTTATGGTTTTCTGACATTTTTTCTTGTAGGCAGTTCAAAGAAGGAAACTTTGATGGTCAAAATCTTTTGACCCAGGTATATTCATGACATGAGATCTGACAAAGTAGAAGAAATTAGAACAAAGAATCATTATGTCTTATTTTAGGCTTCAATTGGGTGTTTTGGTTAGTTTTTAAGGCCAATCAAAGGACCCCTTGGAATGAAGTTGGCAGTTTGCAAAAGGTTTGTAATGAAGTTGGTTTAGTAGGCCATTTTGACAGATCAGGTGTTTCAAAATGAAAAAAAATTAGTTGGGCCACCATGTAAACTGACTTATCAAATCAAGGTATTGCATTTTCAAGATAATGTAGTTCTTTCTAAATAAGGCTTGAAGTAATCAAAGAAATCCAAAGGTTCATATCCATTCAAGAACAAAATTTAGAAGGAGGTCTAATAGCTTATTGGTGGAAAAAAGGTCAATAAAATAATGAGGCCTTTCATCAATATGTCACAATGGATAAACTTAGTCAAAGTAACAAAAATTTGTTGGATTCAGCTTCTATTTGTGAGGACATTGAATCACATTGTTATCCTTATCATGTTGTTGAATTTATAGAAAGGGCATTTGAAGCACGTAAATGTGCTCTTATTGGTAATTTTAATGGTTGGTTTTAGACAAAGAATTGTCCAAAAGGAATGTTTCATCACAAGATGATAATGGGCATGTTCTTTTCCTTCGAAGATTGACCAAGCATTTTGAGGCATCTTTTAAGGATGTTATTGGATTTGGAGTGACACATTTCAAAGATGAATATGCTTGAGTTCATTCCTCACTAGTATAACATGAAAATATGGGAAGTTTAGATCAAAGGAAATTATTGATTGAACCCAGTGCCAATCAAAGAATTTTAATTTTGGATCACTAAAAAACAAGGAAATGAAATTTTCTTTTTGACTGCTCTCCACCATAGTCTATTATAGGTTTTGATGATCACTTTATGGAAACATATTTCACCTAATTCTATATTGGGTTTGCAAGAGTATTATTATGGGGAGCAATGCCAAAGCAATGGAAGTTAGGCATGTGGTTTCACTCTTTTTTCACCTTCCATGTTGTTGTGATGATTACTACTACTAGTATTTCTGCTTTCAAATAGTGAGTGGTGTCCTATCATGGGGGAAACCATAAGGAGGATAAACTTGATTAAGTAAATGAGTTGGAAGATCTTGTTAAAGAAGAACTAAATGTTCATGGTGGATGGATTTAGTGATGGGTTGAGTTAAGTGTTTGTTGGGCTATGCAATATTTTCAATGTTGTCCACCTTGCCAATCCCTCAAAAGAACACAAATGCACATCTACACACATCCTAACTTTTGAATGAATACTTAGAAAGGATTGGTTATCAATTTCATCCATTATAGAGGGAGATAAATTTTTTCAAAGTGAGAGGAAACATCTTCAAATTATAGATTGTTTTCCTTCTTTGAATTTGTTGAAATTTCCTACCTACCTTGCTATTCAGTGTGTGAAGTCTTACACAGAACTTGGTTTCAACCTTCACAACAGGTCCCTCATAGAAATGTAAAAGTCTTCTTCATGTTCATAGCTATGATGAAATCATGTGCAATGTTGAGCTACTTCAACAAAACCAAAACAACAGTGTTTTAAAATTATATGGCCTGCGATGTTAAAAAGAAAAGGTATTTCTATTATCCCACATTGAGTGGGTGGAGCCATTTTCAATTGTTTAAATACAAAAACACTCTAAGCCTTATCATTCTTTAAGATAGAAGGTTTTTGGTGAACCAATTCTCACAGGAGGGGCACATGGCCAATTGGATCACATAAGAAGAAAAATTTGAACAATGTGCATTATGATATGGAAAGGATGTGGCATTGAGTTTAACTAAACAAAAGATGACACATGGAAACTTGGAAACCATTCATAGGGTGACATGTGGTAGAGGATTCTAGGCCTAGCATGCTTCTTGAGGTGTTGACATGGCAAGGAAGGATAGGTGTATCATTCCCACAAGCGATGTGGTAGTTGCTAACTAGGAATACAGGAAAGTACCTTGCTGAAATATGGTGATCGACAATGACATGACGGGCCCAAAATCATAGTTCACTAGATTATGTCACATGTCCAATCCAATGGTAGGCACTTCCCCACATTGTGAAGTTGCTCAACTATTAGAGAAAGTGGGAAAGCACCTTACTACTATGTCACAGCAAGCCCTAGTGGCTGGTGACATAGCAAGGGTAGATTGGATCTTTGATAGTGGCTATTCACATCACATGACTGGTGATATGAGAAAATTTCTCAAATTTAGAAACCATGATGAAGGAATTGTTAGACTAGGGAAAATGATGCCTATCACATTACAGGAATTAGATCTATTACACTTGAGGGTAAAACATATACTTATGATGTTTATTTTGTTGACAGATTGAAACATAACTTGTTAAGTGTTGGACAGCTTATGGACAAAGGTTACCAATTGTAGTTTGGTAATGACGCATGCATTATCAAGAATAAGGAAGGAAAACTACTTGGTACTAGCACAAGAACCAAAGGTAATGTAGTTCAATTAAATTATATTGAAATAACATGCTTGGTAGCTAAGATTCACAATAGTTGGTTATGGCATAGAAGATTTTGTCACATTAACTTTGATAATGTTGTGAAAGCTAGTAATACACTTGCTATGAGAGATTTACCTAAGATCACTAAGCCCACTAACACTATTTATAAGGAATGTATCTTGGCTAAGAAGAAGAGAGTCTCATTTCCTAGCAAGTAGTTTTGTACTACACAAAAGCTAGAATTGGTTCATAAAAATTTGAGTGGTCCTGTAAGAACAAGAGGATTCTATGGAGAAAGGTATTTTATGATTTTTGTTGATTATTTTACTAGAATGATGTGGGTATCTTTCATTAAGGAAAAATTAGAGGCATTTGAGAATTTTAAGATATTCAAGAACAAAGTTGAGAATGAATCCAGAGTTAAAATCAAGAGCCTAAGATCTGATAGAGGAGGAGAACTCACTTCTAGAGAATTCAATATATATTATGAGGAACATGGTATTAGAAGACAACTATCCTTACCCCATACACATGAGCAGAATGGGATTGCTAAAAGAAGAAACAAGTCGATTGCCAAAGCAACAAGAGCTATGTTATTCAAGAATGATGTACCAAAAGCCTTTTGGAGAGAAGTAGTCAATACAATAGTATACACACTAAACAAAGTGTAGATTAGAAGAGGCTGTTGGAATTATTTTAGAATAATTGAGAGGGGGGTGAATCAGTTATTAAAGGTCTAGATGTATAAATAAAACTTTTCACAACTTAGTGAACCCATAAAACATTCTCAACCATGCATACATTCATTGTGTATTAACTAAAATTGATATGTTACTATCAAATAAAATTGCAAAAATGTAAAGCATGAAACACAACACATCCATCAGTACATTTGACACAATGATTTAATGTGGAAACCCAATTTTGAAAAAACCACCAGTAACATGCTACTCCTTTTTCACTCTTCTAAAGTGATGCCCTATTAAATGCCAACCCTATTTAAGGTTACAATGTTAAATGTGACCCAGTAAAGGGATTTCAGTTACCCTGTCAAAAGTGACCCTTGTTAAAGGACTTTAGGCCATTCACTTGGAATGCCACCCTATTAAAGGATTTTTCAATCACTGCTAAGTCAACCTTACCCCAAAGGATTTACCCTAGGATAATGCAATTGTTAGAAATTAATAGTAGAGCTTTGATCTAATACAACTTACAACCTTACCTATAGATTACTAATCATTATTCAGTCCTCAACTCTGCTTGGCTTAAAATCTTTGTACCTTTGACAGCTTGTTCACTCATCAAGCATTCATCCTGTTTAAGCCTTCAAGCTCAGTATGCTATTGCAGATTTCTTCACTTAGGTCACTTGATGAAGCAAAACCCCTTTTCTTCTCCTTATCAAATTTTCTCATAAAACTCTCTATCACTTTTCTTTGTGACCATAAATTCCTACATATACGAAATTAGAACATTTTCCCACTCATTATCCATCATCAAAATTATGGTTTTCAATGGATTAGGTAGGATAAAATGTATCTACCCCATATCTTGTCTTTTCTAGAAACTTCTCTTGGAATCCATTTGAATTTTCTTCCAAAATGGTTTACATAAGATTCTATGCCATCAATTCATCAATCTTGTCTTCCTCCTACTTCACAAGTTCCAAGAAAACAAACTTGCCAACTTTTATTAGGAAAATCTTTGATCTTTGTCATAATGTAGTAGCTTGACATTATCAGTGATTTTACTAGCACTCGGCATCTACTATCTTTCATAGCATCCACTAGAATTTTCTTTTACTCGACTCCAACTAACCTTTTTCTTGGCTTGCACTAACTTTTCTTAGCACCTACTGTCCTCTAGGTACTTTTGTTACATCTTGTTGATCAAATCATCCTCGTCAATCAACTAAGTGATAGTACTTGAAACACATAAGCAATTGTCTTACCAGCATGTAGTAGGTTTGACATCAGTGACAAAATAATGATTGAAACACACAGTCTTCTTTTAGCAACCTTTCTAATCAAATGATCTTTTCAATTAGATATCAATAATCTTCCTCTTTGGCATTGATGGAAAACCAAACTGATCAACCAATCAAACAAATGATGAACATCTTGTTCCATCAAACTAACTAGGTTAAACTAGTAAGAAAATACCAAAAAGAAAACTTGTGTTTGAAATTTCTCCCTCTATTAGCACCTCCCTCTTCTAATTAGGTTACAAAATATAACTCGCTTTGAGTTCCTTCTATATATTTTTCTTCTTAAATTTCTCCTTCTATTAGTAGAATATCTACCTCTTTTTGTGTTCTGCTACTTCATCTAATTACTTTTTTCTTTCTCCCTCTTTCTTTCTTCTAGTCTTCTAATCTTCTGATGATGTACTGTCTCCATTTTCCCTCTTGCACTTGATGCATATCTAATATTTTATCAGAGCATGGGTTTTTTCATCATTAGGAATAGATACTTTAGAGTTTTTTACACATAATGATGAGATTCATATCAAATTTTGGTTGTAGAGAGAAGAGAGATGCTTTACAGTAGTAGGGGATGGAGATTCTAGTGGACACATGTCATTTCCAGATCAAATCTAGTTTCTTCTTCCTTTCCTGTATCTTTCTTTTTCTCTCTTATTGTAAGGGTTCCAGTTTTGGAAAAAAAATCTCATTGTTGTGATACCAAGGTTGGTTGTAGTTTTTCTATTGTACCATAAGGTTGGATCAAAGATGTGCTTCCACCATTTTCATCAATGTTCTTTCTTGTATGAACAACAATAAATGAAGTTAATTTAGATAGTTCTTATTAGCATGAATGTTGATGCTATGGGGGAGTATTCAGAATATTAATATGATGTATTTATAACTATGTTTGTCATTGATGACAACATAGTAATAAGTTTGTAAAAGACTGATAGAGTAGCAGACTATGATTTTTATATTAAGGACAATACATTGTGTATCTTCTTATGTTTAGTTACCAACACATACTATAGCATGTATTTATCACATAAGAAAGTGTACAGAACCTAAAATGATAGTTTATGGAAGATATTAATGATTTATAGACAATCGCATGGAAACAGAGCATTCAAAAAACATTTTCTATTATATGATCAATGTAGAGCATTGTATTTGGAATAAAGGGTTGCACAATTAACTAGAGGTAGTACACTAACTATTGATGATGTCAAAAAGTGCACAGGTATGAAAGTCACACATGTGAAAGATTGGGTATAACTATGAGATGATAGAGTTAATTAAATATGTATTTTATTTAATTAATGTATGGTAAAGTGTGAAGCTAACTCAAGGATTTAATATTGAGCATAGTATAAAGGAAAGATTTTTTTGAGTTTTAGATATAATGATTGAGGTCAATGAATAGAGAAGAGTTGCAAATAGAGATTGATTTAAAATGAAGGATAAAATGAAGACTCATCTCTATTGCATGGGTCTAGGATATTGGCTTGTAACCAAGACATCTAAAAACATTGCTAAAGAAAACCATCCTGAAACCGATACTAAGGAACAGAGAGAAGTATTTAAGTGCAACATAAGGGTAAGAGAAGAAATATTTTTAGTGCTACTTGAAAGTGAGTACAGTTAGGTAAAACAACTCAAAGCATCTCATGAAATTTGGAAAAATTTAGAGGCTAATTATAAGGGTGATACACATGCAAAAAGGGTTAGATTGCGAAATTTGTATTGTGCATTTCAAGATGCTAGAATGATGGAAGATGAATTTATAAGAAGCTATCTTGGAAAAATATCTGAGACTGTTGTATGAATCACATCTCTTGATGGAAAGAAATCTAATGATGAAGTGATATGGAAGATCCTAAAAAGTATAACACCACCTTTCAAGATAGTAGCACAAATTATTCAGCTGATGATACCCTGTACTAATAATTTCACCAAAGAAACATTACTTGGTAGATTGGAAGCTGAAAATTTTGATCTAAAACAATCTAGAGAATCAGCAAAAGTTGAGACAACATTTAGTGCACTGAATATCAAACTTAGTTTAGCAAGGAACACAAAAGTGCAAGGAGACATTTCTAGCAATATTAAGTCTATTGAGGAAAAGATTCAAGAGGGAGTGGCTCTTCTTGTGGAAAGAGAAAAAGATGGTAAGAATATCTTCAAATGTTGGACATGTAATGAATATGGTCATTATGCATCTAAGTGTCCTAAAAGAGAAAAAAATTACAAGGGAAGGTTCAAGTCTAGAAGATCTAGAAATTATTTATATGCTAATGAAGAAGAAGAGGAAGAAGAATATGATCAAAACATAAGTGAAGATGAATTAGGGTTTGTAGCAGTAAAGGAGGATGATCTTAATAGAGAAATCAAAGAAGAAAGTGTGCTGATCTCACAAGTTGAAAAGAAAAATTGGATCATTGATAGTGGTTGTTCACATCACATGACTAGCGATTTGAGCAAATTTGTCAAATTTAAAAACCATAATCGAGGAATTGTTAGAGTAGAGACAATGTAGCCTATCACATTATAGGAATTAGATCAATCACACTTGATGGTAAAACATATACTGATGATGTTTATTTTGTTGATGAACTGAAACATAACTTGTTAAGTGTTGGATAGCTTATGGACAAAGGTTACCAATTACAGTTTAGTAATGACACATGCATTATCAAGAATAAGGAAGGAAAACTACTTGGTAGTAACACAAGAGCCTGAGGTAATGTAGTTTAGTTAAATTATACTGAAATAACATGCTTGGTAGCTAAGATTGACAACAGTTGGTTATGGCACAGAAGATTTTGTCACATTAACTTTGATAACATTGTGAAAGCCAGTAATACACTTGTTGTGAGAGATTTGCCTAAGATCACTAAGCCCACCGACACTATTTATAAGGAATGTATCTTGGCTAAGCAAAAGAGAGTCTCATTTCCTAGCAAGCAATTTTGTACTACACAAAAGCTAGAATTGGTTCATACAGATCTAAGTGGTCCTACAAGAACAAGAGGATTCTATGGAGAAAGGTATTTTATGATTTTTGTTGATTATTTTACTAGAATAATGTGGGTAGCTTTTCTTAAGGAAAAATTAGAGGCATTTGAGAAATTCAAGATATTCAAGAACAAAGTTGAGAATGAATCTAGAGTTAAAATCAAGGGCCTAAGATCTGATAGAGGAGGAGAATTCACTTCTAGAGAATTCAATATCATTGTGAAGAACATGGTATCATGAGACAACTATCCTTGCCCCATACACCTGAGTAGAATGGGATTGCTAAAAGAAGAAATTAATCAATTTTCAAAGCAGCAAGAACTATGTTATTCGAGAATGATGTCCAAAAAACCTTTTGGAGAGAAGTAGTCAATACAACAATATATACACATTGAACAGAGTGTAGATTAGAAGAGGTTGTTGGAAATCTTTTAGAATAACTAAGAGGGGGTTGAATTAGTTATTAAAGGTCTAGATGTACAAGTAAAACTTTTCACAACTTATTGAACCCATAAAACATTCTCAACCATGCATGCATTCATTATGTATTAACTAAAATTGATATGTTACTATCAAATCAAATTGCAAAAATGTAAAGCATGAAACACAACACATCCATCAAGACATTTGACACAATGATTTAATGTGGAAACCCAATTTTGGAAAAACCACCAATAACATGCTACTCCTTTTTCACTCTTCTAAAGTGATGCCCTATTAAAGGCCAACCCTATTAAAGGTTACAATGTTAAATGTGACCCAGTTAAGGGATTGCAATCACCGTATCAAAAGTGAGCCTAGTTAGAGGATTTTAGGCCATTTACTTGGAATGCCACCCTGTTAAAGGATTTTTCAATGATTGCTAAGTCAACCTTACTCCAAAGGATTTACCATAGGCTAATGCAATTGTTAGAAAGTAATAGTATAGCTTTTATCTTATACAACTTACAACCTTACTTGCAAATTATAGATCATTGTTCAATCCTCAACTTTGCTTGGCTTCAAATCTTTGTACCTCTAACAGCTTTTTCACTCTTCAAGAATTCATCCTCTTTAAGTCTTCAAGCTCAATATGCCATTGCAGACTTCTTTACTTGGGTCACTTGATGAAGAAAAACCCCTTTTCTTCTCCTTATCAAATTTTTTCATAAAACTCTCTAACACTTTTCTTTATGACTAGACATTCCTACATATAGGAAATTATAAAAAATTTCCTGCTCACTATCCATCATCAAAATTAGGATTTTCAATGGATTAGGTAGGAAACAATGTATCTACCCCATATCTTGTCTTTTCTAGAAACTTCTCTTGCAATCCATTTGAATTTGCTTCCAAAATGGTTTACATAAGATTGTGTGCCATCAACTCATCAATCTTATCTTCTTCCTAATTCACAAGTTCCAAGAAAACAAACTTGTTAGCTTTTATTAGGCCAATCTTTGATCTTTGTCATAATGTAGTAGCTCAACATTATCAATCTTTTGATGCTCAACACATACTATGTTACTCGACATCAACTATAAAATCACTCGATATTAATTGGATTTTATTGGCACTCAACATCAATTGAAGATTACTCAGCATCTACTAACTTGCTCAGCATCCACTAGAATTTTCTTTTACTCAACTCCAACTAACTTTTTGCTCGTCTTGTACTAACTTTTCTTAGCACCTACTATCCTCTAGGTACTTTTGTTACATCTTTTTGATCAAATCCTCCTCATCAATGAACTAAGTGATAGTACTTGAAACATATAAACAATTGTTGTACCAACATGTAGTAGGATTGATATCAGTGACAAAACAATGATTGAAACACACAGTCATACCAACATGTAGTAGGTTTGATATCAGAGACAAAATAATGATTGAAACACACAGTCTTCTTTCAACAATCTTTCTAATCAAATGATCTTTTCAATCAGATATCAACAATCTCCCTCTTTTGCATTGATGAAAAACTAAACTGATCAACCAATCAAACAAATGATGAGCATCTTGTTCCATCAATCTAACTAGGTTAAAATAGTAAGACAATACCAAAAAGAAAACTTGTGTTTGAAATTTCTCCCTCTATTAGCAGCTCCCTTTTCTAATTAGGTTACAAAATATAACTCCCTCTGAGTTCCTTCTATATATTTTCTTTTCTTAAATTTCTCCCTCTATCAATAGAATATCTACCTCTTTTTTTGTTCTAATACTTCCTCTGATTGCTTTTTGCTTTCTCTCTCTTTCTTTCTTTTAGTCTTCTGATCTTTTGATGATTTACTCTCTCCATTGTTCCTCTTGCACTTCATTAGTTTAATGCACTTTATCCCTCTTTGACAATAATTCCAAAGACATATACTCAACACTTGACATTTTTAATAAATGCAGATATAAGCTTTTGCAGGTTCTTCAATTTTTTCACTTTGTCACCTTGCTTGTGACTGATTTGTAATTCTAGTTCTGTGATTACTTTAGGCAATTCCTAAAGTAAGTTCCACTACATCAATTTGTATGAAATGAATGTTAACTTGTTTGATGGAGGGTACTCCCTCTATCTTTTAAATAGCCTTTTAGTTTACCTCTCAGATACTCATTATCATACTTAGGTAATGCTTTTGTGAAGATATCAGTAATTTGGTCCTTTGTGTTAATATATTCTATCTCCACTTCTTTATCTTGAACCAATTATCTTACATATTATACTTGATTGCAATGTGCTTTATCTTTATATGCATCACAGGATTCTTTGATATATTGATAGTACTTGTATTATCACAATTAAGTGTCACTAGTTCTATGATTTCTTCTTTCATTCCCTTAAGTAGTTATTTGATCCATACAATGTCTGTGCAGTTAATAGTAGCAACAACATACTCTACTTCAACAGTAGATTGGGAAGTACAAATTTGCTTCTTGCTATTCCATGTAACAATTATTTTGCCTAAGAAGAATGCTTCTCCACTAGTGCTCTTTCTGTTATCAATATTTCTAGCCCAATTAGCATCAATGTAGTCTTTTAGTTCAAAATTTTCATTCTTCTTATAGTATAAACCAAAATCTTATGTTCCTTTTAAGTATCTCATTATCTTTTTCATAGCCATCAAGTTATTCTCTTTGGGATTAGTATAGAATCTTGCAACTATCCCCATAGCTAATGCAATATCAGGTCTACTGTGTACTACATATTGTAATTTTCCAATCATGGATCTATATAATGTTTGATTTACCTTAGTTGAATCATCATTTTTTGATAGCTTGAGTGCTATCAGCATAGGTGTACTTACTGGTTTTGAATCCTCTAGTCCAAATGTTTTCAATATCTCTTTGAGATATTTTGACTGAGTGATATATACACCATGTTTCATTTGATATACTTGTAATCCCACAAAGAATTTGATCTCACCAAATATTGACATTTCAAATTCTTGCTACATCTAATTTGCAAAATCCTTACACAAAGCATCTTGTCCTCCAAATATGATATCATCAACAAATATTTCAGATAACAGTATACCTATTTCTTTATATGTCTTCATGTACAAATTGTTGTTATCATCTATTCTTTTAAATCCAATTTTGACAAGATACATATGAATTCTCTCATACCATGCTCTTGGTCTTGTTTCAATCCATATAGGGCTTTTCGTAGTCTACATACCATGTTTTTATTATTTTTATCAACAAAACCTTCAAGCTATTCTATCTAGACTTCTTCTTCTAATATGCCATTTAGAAATGTAGACTTGACATCCATCTGATAAACTTTGAAACCTTTGTATGTAGCATAAGCAGACAGAATTCTCACTCTTTCCATTCTTGCAACAGGGGAAAATGTTTCACCATAGTCAATTCCTTCTTGTGCATACCCTTTACAAACTAGTCTTGCTTTGTTTCTTATCACTTCACCATTCTCATCTAACTTATTACTAAATACCCATTTTGTGCCAATCACATTCTTGTCTTCTAATCTAGGAACTAGACTCCAAGTCTTGTTCTTCTCTATCTATTGAATTTCTTCTTCCATAGCCTTGTACTAGTCATCATCTTTCAATGCATCTTTTACTATCTTAGGTTCCTTCATACTTAACAAACATGATTCACTTCTTAATCTATTTCTTTTTATTGTCCTTACTTATTTTTCTCCAATGATTTCATCTGCAAGGTGATGTCTTTTGACACATTTGGATAGTCTAGGCTTAGTTCTTGTAACTACATTATGTCTCTTAGCTTTAGTATCACTATGTACATCTCTGTCAGGTGTTTTAGCATCTCTTTCATGCGTGCTAATCTCAAAGTTAAATTGTGCATTTTCCTCATTTTGCAACTTGGCATCTGAATGCAACTTGGTATTCATAGGTTGTGACTTGGCAGCTGTTGAGACTTGCTATTGGTTTGCAGCATGATTTGTAACATCTTCTTTAGTAGGCATTCTTTCATAATAGTATACAAATGATTTGTATTCTTTTGGTTCTTTTATAGGTTCTGCCTCATGCACTTTTGTAAATTCATCAAAATTCACAATTGCACTTGTAAGTTTTACTTCTTATGGAGTAACCAAGGAATGTACCTCTTTGCTTTTATAATCAAACTTTCCACTCCTAACATCTTTAAGAATATAACATTTTCTTCCAAATACCTTAAAGTATTTCACATTAGGTGGATATCCATGCCATAGTTTAAAAGGTGTTGAATGAGAACCTTTCTTGACTTGCACATGGTTCAAGGTGTATACAATAGTACTTACAACTTCTCTCCAATATTTTAGAGAAACATTCTTCTCTATCATGAGTGTTCTAGCATAGTCTATTATAGACATATTTCTTCTTTCAGCAATTCCATTTTGTTGAGGGGTCCTAGGTGCAGATGTCTATCTCTTGATTCCTCTATCATTACAAAATATCTCAAACTCATTTGAAGTGAATTCTCCTCCTCTATCTAATCTCAAGCATTTTAGATTTTTACCTATTTCTTTTTCAACTCTTTCCAAGTACCACTTAAACATTTGAAAAGAATCTAATTTTTGTTTTAGAAACATGACAGTCATCATCCTAGAGTAATCATCAACAAATAGCATTGCATACTTATCTCCTTTGTAGCTTTGCATTTCAATAGGTCCACACAAGTTAGTATGAAAAATTTTAAGTATTTCTTTAGAGGTATAAGCTTTACTTTTAAAGCTTGACTTTGTCATCTTGCCTAGCTGACATTGTTTGCACATTATATTTTATGGTTTCTTTAACTTAGGAAAACCTCTAACTCTTTTCATGTTACTGATACTAATCAGATTATCAAAATTAACTTGACATAATCTCTTGTGCCAAAGCCATACATCATCAAATTTTGCAATAAGACAAGTAGCATCTTCTATATCTAGATAGAATAGATTACTTCTAGTTTAATCACCTTTTCCAATCAAGTTTCCATTTGTGTCATGTATCTTGGAAACTTTATTTTCAAACTCAACTTTGCATCCCAAATTACTCAATTGTGACACACTTAACAAGTTATAATTCAATCCTTCAACATAATAAGCATTGTCACATGAAATCTTGTCTATGAGTTTGATAGACCCTTTTTATTATATTAAACATGGTGCATCATTACCAAATCTTACACTATTTCCATCATAATAGGTTAAGGTAATGAACTTACTTTTGTCTCCAGTCATGTGATGTGAGCATCCACTATCAATGATCCATTTATCATTCTTGTTTACACAATTCATAAGTGTAGTTGCCTCATCCTCATCAAATTCATCCTTCATTGCAACATATACCACTTCATCATCATTTTATTCAAAGTCATGTTCATTAGCAATGTAGCATGACTTCTTGTCTTTGTCTCTATAGTCTCTTCCATCATCTTCTCTTCTATTTTTGTTCTTGTTTCCAATCTTTGTAGTTCTTCTTCTATGTACATCTTGCAGCAATATGACCAACTTAATTTCTATTGAAACAAATCATAGGTAACTTACCTTTGAACATGCATTTTCCTCTATGAAATCTTCTAGCCAGCAATGCTTCCAATTGTTCAATGTCTTCTTCATCTATGTTACTATCACTAGATGTTTACTTTATTGTTCTTTTCTTCTTCTTCTAATTTACCTCCTTGAAAACTTTCAATAACGATTTTTCTTTGAAAGCTGATTCAATACTCTCTAGTTTGTAGTTGTCAAAATTAGATAGCTCAAAAGTAATGAGTCTTCCTACCAAACCTTCAAGGGTTAGATCATTTCTTGGTATACATCTTAAATCTTGGATTGCAGATACTCTAATGGCATACTGGGCAACAATGTCCTCAAGACTTTACTTAGCACAGTATCATCATCTATTTTATTAGTAGCACCTTTTATTTCACTAATAACTTCTTTTATTCTAGCAACATATTGAGCAATATTATCACCACCTTCCATTCTCATGTCATCAAACTTACCTTTGAGGCTCTCTAACTTGGAGCTTTGAACATTTTTGTCTCCTCCATAGATGGTGTCTAGGGCATCCCACATCTTCATTGCACTGTTAAGTGTAGGGCCCATTTGCCGTTGCACCAAAAGCCATGACTATTAGTGAACATGGAACACCACATAATTAACCACCTATGGGCAGGGGAGCATGTCGCATCACCCAAAAATCTCACCCTCGACATGCATACCAAGTGCTTACGCGGGTCAGGAAGGCACTGGGGAGATTTGAACCCATGACCAGGCCAAAACTAGGCTCTGATACCAATTGTAGGGCCCATTTTCCGTTGCACCAAAAGCCATGACTATTAGTGAACATGGAACACCACATAATTAACCACCTATGGATAGGGGAGCACGTCACATCACCCAACATTAAGGCCTTTGATATCATCAAATTTGGCATAGCTTAGGGCAGAGGCAATCTCCAACATCGCTTGATTGTGTTATTTCTTTTTCTTCAAATCTTCAGTAGTTAGGGCTCCTATTGGATCAGCATGCTCTACTACAATGCAAGATTGTGCACAATCTACAAGTCCTCCAAGGTGTAGCTTCATCAAAATTTTCTATGCAAGAAAGTTATCTCTGTTGAGCTTGGGTACATCTCTTT
The DNA here is from genome assembly GCA_028749045.1 of Cupressus sempervirens. Taxonomy (NCBI): domain Eukaryota; kingdom Viridiplantae; phylum Streptophyta; class Pinopsida; order Cupressales; family Cupressaceae; genus Cupressus; species Cupressus sempervirens. The sequence continues at coordinate 889,174,279 of CM053792.1, read as the reverse complement.
TTGACATCTTGATCTTTGTGCTTCTAGTACCTTAAAACTAATCCTCTTAAGTAGATAGCTATGATACCAATTGTTGGAATTCTTTTAGAATAATGAAGATGGGGTTGAATCATTTATTCAAGGTCTAAATGTACAAATTAAACTTTTCACAACTTAGTGAACCCATAAAACATTCTCAACCATGCATGCATTCATTGTGTATTAACTAAAATTGATAAGTTACTGTCAAATCAAATTGCATAGATGTAAATCATGAAATGTAACACATCCATTAGCACATTTGACACAATTATTTAATATGGAAACCCAATTTGGCAAAAACCACTAGTAACATGCTACTCCTTTTTAACTCTTCTAAAGTGATGCCCTGTTAAAGGCCAACCCTACTAAAGGTTACAATACACATTGTTAAATGTGACCCAGTTAAGGGATTTCAGCCACCCTATCAAAAGTGATCCTTGTTAGAGGACTTTAGGCCATTCACTTGGAATGTCACCTTGTTAAAGAATTTTTCAATGACTGTTAAGTCAACCTTACTCCAAAAGATTTATCCTAGGCCAATACAATTGTTAGAAAGTAACAATAGAGCTTTGATCTAATACAAATTACAACCTTACTTGTAGATTATAGATCACTATTTAGTCCTCAAATCTGGTTGGCTTTGAATCTTTGCAGCTCTGACAGCTTGTTCACCCTTCAAGAATTCATCCTCTTTAAGCCTTCTAGCTCAGTATGCCATTGCAAAATTCTTCACTTGGGTCACTTAATGAAGAAAAACCTCTTTTCTTCTCCTTATCAAATTTTCACTTAAAACTCTCTAACACTTTGCTTCATGACTAGACATTCCTACATATAGGAAATTAGAACATTTTCCTACTCATTATCCATCATCAAAATTAGGGTTTTTGATGGATTAGGTAGGATACAATGTATCTACCCCATATCTTGTCTTTTATAGAAACTTCTCTTGGAATCCATTTCAATTTTTTTCCAAAATGGTTTACATAAGATTCTGTGCCATTACGTCATCAATCTTATCTTCCTCCTAATTCACAAGTTCCAAGAAAACAAACTTGTAAACTTTTATTGGGCAAATCTTTGATCTTTTTCATAATGCAATAGCTTAGCATTATCAATCTTCTAATGCTCGGTACATACTGCATTACTTGACATCAACTATAAAATCACTCAATATTAGTTAGATTTTACTAGTGCTCAACATCAACTAAAAATTACTCAACATCTACTAACTTGCACAACATCTACTAGAATTTTCTTTCACTAAGCTCTAACTAACTTTTTTCTCGGCTTGCACTAACTTTTCTCGGCACCTACTATCCATTTGGTCAAGTTTGGCAAATAAACTTTGTTCAACTTTATTCTTCTAAACTTTCTAAGTGTAGCCAGTCATTTTGTAACCTCAAGTAGATCATTAATATATTATTTTATCATTATCTTAACTAATTCTTGTACTTCAATACATAATCATAATTGAACCTTTCTTATAGTAACTTTTGTTACATCTTGTTGATCAAATCCTCCTCATCAATCAACTAAGTGATAGTACTTGAAACATATAAGCAATTGTCTTACTAGCATGTAGCAGGTTTGACATCAATGACAAAACAATGATTGAAATGCACAAATCTTCTTTCAGCAATCTTTCTAATCAAATGATCTTTTCAATTAGATATCAAGAGAGGTATGGACAAAACAACCTATGAGCTATGGTTTGGTCACTCACCATCAATCAAGTACTTCAGGATATTTGGAAGCAAATTTTACATCAAAAGAGATGATGATATCAGCAAGTTTGATCCAATGAGTGATCAAGATATGTTTCTTGGCTATTCATTAAAAAGTAAATCTTATAGATGTTTCAACTATAGAACAAAAATTATAGTGGAGTGCACAAATGTTAAAATTTGTGAAAAGTTTGGCACCAAGGAAAAGATGATGGATTATAGCTCTAATGGAGATGATTGTTTTAGAATGACCAAAAAATGCAATGAATTGTTTCTCAAGACTAACAATGATTTGCAGAATAATGTGCAAACTGAAGTAGCAAGAGAAGAATAGAGCACAATATCGTAAATAAGATTTGAAGTAGCAACTCCTACCCAAATAGGAATTTGATAAGAAATCATCCTGCATATCAGATAATAAGAAGTAAAGAAAAGGGAGTAATGACAAGGAGCAAAATTAATGAAGAACTATGTCTAATATATCAAGTAGAACCAAAAAGTGTAGATGAAGAAATCAAAGATGATCATTGGATAAAATAAATGAAGGAAGAACTTCAAAAGATAATTAAAAATGACACATGGGAATTAATTCCTAGAGCAAAGGACAAAAATGTTATTGGCATGAAATGGATATTCAAAAATAAAATGAATGAACAGGGAGAAGTAATAAGAAATAAAGCAAGACTTGTATGCAAAGGTTACTCTCAGCAAGAAGGAATTGACTATGAGGAGACATATGAACCTATTTCAAGAATGGAAGTAGTCAGAATATTCTTAACATATGCAGAAAACAAGAATTTTAAGATATATCAAATGGATGTTGAGTCAGCATTCTTGAATGGAGAACTTGAAGAAGAGGTTTACATTGAGCAACTAGAGGGTTTTCCTTTGACAGAAGAGAAGGATATGGTTTGAAAATTAAAGAAAGCCTTGTATGGATTAAAGCAAGGACCTAGAACCTAGTATGCAAGGTTGGATAAATACTTAGCAAAGCTTGGATTTGCTAAAGGAATAGCAAATGGTGACTTGTACTTGAAAGAAATAGAAGATGATTTGTTGATAATTATTGTATTTGTTGATGACATCATTTTTGGAGGAAATGATGAAGCTAGTAAAAAATTCTCAAAATATATTAAGAATGAGTTTGAGATGAGCATGATAGGAGAAATGAAATTCTTCTTAGGATTACAAATTATTCAGAACAAAGAAGGTATCTTTATTTCCCAGACCAAGTATTTGAAAGATTTGTTGAAAAGATTTGGTCTAGAGAATTATAAACTTGTTGCAACTCCTATGGTAACTAGTCATAAGTTATCAAGCAAGGATGAGACACCTACTATTGAATAAAAGAAATACATATCTATGATTGGAGGATTACAATATTTGACTCATAGTAGACCAGATATAGCTAATGTAGTTGGAATTGTGGCAAGATTTCAAGTTGATCCTAAAGAATATCACTATGCAACAGTAAAGAGAATATTCAGATATCTAAAAGGGACATCTAATTATGGCATTTGGTAGGATAGAAGCAACAATTTCACTCTTTACATTTATATAGATGCTAATTAGGCTGGAGATAGGGATGACAAAAAGAGCACTAGTGGAGGAGTATTCTTTCTTAGTGGAAGGTTGGTTTCAACAAGAAGTAAGATTACACCTCACAAAACACTACAAAGATAGAGTATGTTGCAGTAGCAAACAACTGTAATCAAGTCATATGGATGAAATAGATGATGAAGGATATTAGAATTACATTCACAGAAACTATTATCATTTATTGTGATAACACATGTACGGTTAACATGTCCAAGAATCTTGTTTTGCATTCTAAAACTAAGCACATAGCCATAAAGTATCATGTGTTAAGAGAGAAAGAAATTAGACTAGAGTAAATCAACACAAAGGAATATATTGTAGACATTTTCACAAAATCCTTACCAAAGAATACATTTTAGTACCTGAGAGGCATGCTTGGGGTTATGCCCCTACCTAACTCAGAATAGAAAATGCAAAAATGCATCAATCTAGGGTACATAGCACCATTGTTATACTGGACTAAATGTTGATGCTTCCTTTATAGGGGAGTATTTGTGATGAGAAGATTTAGCAAGGACTCTTGGTAATTGATAATTGGTATACAACAATTTTTTTAGATACTTGTGTTGTTTATAGAGTTATATACAAAATTTGTAAAGCAATAGACTAGATTGTGGTCATGCTAATAAATTATATTCAAGCAATTGAATCATTTATGTACTATCTTTGACATTGATGTCAATGGGGGAGAGAGTGACATGAAAAAAATTAGAGAGAGCTTGTACTATGGAGGAGAAGTGTTGCGATTGTGAATTTAGCAAGATCTAATTGATAAAGAGACTTATTGGTATTCTGGAATTAGATTTTTTTCATCTATGTTGTCATCAATGCCAAAGGGGGAGATTTTTAGCATGAATGTTGATGCTATGGGGGAGTATTGCAGAATGTTGATATGATGTATTTATAATAGTGTTTGTCATTGATGACAACATGGTAATAAGTTTGTAAAAGACTGACAAAGCAGTAGAATATGGTTTTTGTATTGAGGATAATACATTGTGTATTTTCTTATGCATAGTTACTAGCACATACTATAGAATGTATTTATCACATGGGAAAGTGTGCAAAACCTGAAATGACAACATACAAAAGATATTAATGATTTACAAAGAATTGCATGAAAGTAGAGCATTGGAAAAATAGTTTTTGTTATATGATCAATAAAGAGAATTGTATTTGGAATAAAGGGTTATGCAATTAATTAGAGGTAGTACACTAACTATTGATGATATCAGCAAGTGCATAGGTATAGAAGTCGCACGTGTGAAAGATTGGATATAACTATGAGTCGACAAAGTTAATTAAATATGTATTTTATTTAATTAACATTGGTAAAGTGTGAAGCCAACTCAAGGATTTAATATTGAGCATAGTATAAAGGAAAGATGTTTTTTGACTTTTAGATATGATAATTGAGATCAATGAACAGAGAAGAGTTGTGAATAGAGAAGAAATAGAGCGGAGTGATTTGCTTATGTGTGTAAGTAACCTTAAGGGTTACTGTTGATGGATATAGAGTTCCAGATCTGATTGCATGATCTGAAGGGGAAGAAGTAAAAGATTGTTGCACATCTATTATTCTGAAAGGAATAATACTGAGATCAATTAGATAGTGGGTTTGTTGATATAATCCTAAAGGTGTTTGGATAGTGGGTTTAGTTGCCTTTCGCAACTCCTAACAAGGTTGGAATCTCCTAATAAGGATTCAAAGTCTCCTAACAGGGACTCTTTGTACTAAGTGTTGTAACAAACTCCTAACAGGATCTATCCTCTAATGAGGAATATTCATATTAGTACATCATTTTGTGGGCATCATTCCCACTGGATTTTTCCCTCTGATCAAGGGTTTCCCTAGTCAACATATCTAGTGTAATTATGTATGCACATTTCTTTATGGTACTATTTTATTTTGATTGAATGGTTAAGATTGATTTAAATAGTTAAATCTTTATACAACTGATTCATAACCCCCCCCCCTCTCAATTATATTGGTGAACTACTATTCTACCAGTTCTGATCTATTCAATAGTTTTATGGGTCATTTACATGCATCTTGAAAGTAATGTTTCAAAGAAATGAATACAATGGACAAAAAACTTCTTAGTTTCATTCTAGTTCTCATTTCCCATCTCTATAATTTGCAATGTTTTCTAGTTTAGGGATAAAGAACTTAAACCCTTTTGAATCCCCTTAAGGTTTTATGCCATGTATGTTTTGTTGTTGGAACAAAGAGCCAAGTGAATGCTTGATATATTTGATAGTGTTGTTGGTTATTTGGGAAGGATATTTCATGAGAATGAGGTCTTTATGAACATTGATGTCTGATTCATAAAGTCATTTGATATCTTGATGTATGGAATATGTCACTGGTACCATGGATGTATGTGTATGATTTATGGAACTACCGAATAGATAAGACACTGATTAGATATAGTATCAACATGTTTTTTACTATTGCATATTGGAGGTCTACTAAAATCAAATTTATAATCATCTATTTCCTTTTATGTTTAAGAGTTGAAAGGATGCCCTCACTCAGCTTGTGGATTTCATAGGATTTGCAATTTGCTACTGCACATCTTTTTTTTTCATAACTATAGGAGAAATAAGGGTTTTATATTATTTTTTTAGATTTTATTATATGCTTTTAACACTAGTACCATATGAAGAATCTATAGGTCCACCCACCTAGGTTTTGTAGAGCCTAAAGTAGAAGAAGCGTATAGCCTTATAATTGGCCTACTATCTAAAAGGGTATGTTTTAGATGGGAATTAGCTACCCCTAGATGTATTTTGTTCTCATTGAGATATTTGAAACATAACATTTTAAAACACCAACAAATGCCACCCATGAATCATAATTCAACTATTTGGGTTCTACTATGCTTCCAAATTTTGCTTCTTATCAGCATCTTTTCACCATGATACTTCTCTCATCACATTCTCAGTAGGTCCACTTATGGATCCAAAACCTTGAATGATAGGATTTAGTCCTTTTGTGCATATTGTTAATGGCTAGCAATTTTTTAGCAATGCTATGGTATGGAATTTGGGTGAGCTTGACATCATCCATGGAAAAATAAGTGTTACCATGTTAAATAATAGATATAATAAATGTGTTTATATGTAACTTGAACCATTTTTCTCCTATTCTCTCTATCATCCTTTCGATAGATCACAAAGAGTGATCTGAAACATTGATGTGAACTGATGAAGGGTGCTCCCCTTAATACCATAAACCCATAACAATAAGAAAGAAATGACAGAAAATGTTAGAACAAAATATCAACTTCTTATTATTGTGACAATTGTAAAATTAAAAAAATCACAAGTATAATATGCTAAACCACATGGGAACCTTTATTACAATAATCTATAAGACTAAGCTACAAACTAGCCCCTAGAACTATCCTACACAATGTTTGGGTCTTTCTTAAATAGGAAATTTTATGCCACTTGGGAATGTTCAAGATATTCAAACTTAATACCTAGGGTTGACAAACCCTAACAATACATATAGAATCAGCCAAATACATCTTTCATAATTATTTTAGAAATTTTGGGTAGCCCAACTTTGGAAGGCCATAACTCTTGAATCGTTGCTCTGATTGGCTATTATAACCACTTTTTAGAAATTTCAGCTTCTAATCTATAGGCTTAGTACTAAACAAGTGCCCTTCTATCAAGTTTTTAGACCTCATCTAGGGCCTCTAAGGCCTTCAAAATTGAGTTCAAAGATTTTTCTCCAAAATTTTCCACCAAAAATCTACAATAACTTCTTTGATACTTAAGCTAGAGAAATGAGATTTTTATTGTAGGCTTATAATTATAAAATGAGCCTTCATGTAGAAAATGAGAACATTCTAAGTTTGTATAAAAAACTTACTAAAAATAGCAAGCTCCTAGAAATAGTAACCCCCATGTCTAATAGTCCTTATTAAAATAGAAAAAGTTGAAAATAAAAAATAAAAAATAAAAAATTTGGGTGATGCAAGGTTCCTCTTACACCTAGCATGCTCCTGCATTAGACACCTAGGCTAATTTGAGAAGTGATTGCATCATGTCTTACGTGTTCAAAGGAAAGAAAAGACAGTTAGCCTCCTTGCTTGCTAGCCATGATCAATCTATTGGAACCATAAATGCTAATGAGATTTCTATGGGGGAGTATTATAGAAACATGATTATATTATTATCATGATGATATGTTACATTCATGATTTTTTTTGACATTGATGTCAACATAGAAATTTTCTATGGTATCTAATAGAAGAATAGTGGTAAAGATCAAGTTGGTATGGATAGATTGTTGAGTACTTTTGGTAGTGAGGTTAAAGAGAGATTATCCTATGTTTCTAGTATATGTAGCTAACTTCAGAAACATAGATATTAAGTTTGGAAGAAGTTATGCAAGTTTCGATGAAGACTATTTTAAGATAGAGTTTACAAAGGCATGTTCTGTTAAAATTGTTATATATCTTAGTGGATTTATTATTTTGAGAAGTTGAAGTTAAAGATGTGAAGAAGACATGTTCATGATGACATGGCTAAGATCTCTCATCATAATGTTACATGTATGAAAAGTTATTAAAGTTTCAAGGTGAAAGATTAATGTTATCGCTAAGTGTAACACATTCTTAATGTGGTCCTATAATAATTATTTGAGAAGGTGTAATAACCAACTCAAGGAATTTTTTTATGGATTTGGTATAAAGGAAGGACACTTTCATTTATCAATTATGATGGATGTATGGAGGAATGTGAATGATAGTAAGCAGCACAAAGAGAGAAATGTGAAGATAAGAAAAGAAAAGTGGAAGTGAAGGAAACTGACAATAATTGGTTTAGTTGACATCATGCAAAAACTAAGTTAAAGTATAGTACATAGAATTATTCTACAAGGAATAGTTGAGAAATTAGTTGGATAGTGAGTTTGGTGATTGTTGTCACAAAGTTTGCACCCTTGTCCAATTTTTTTACCTAAGGACAACCTTGTGAAACATGGAAACAACCTCCAAGCTATGGGACTTGAACTATGAGGTTCAATCTTCAGAGAAGGCTAACTTCCTTTACTATCAGGGTGCACCTAACTACCCTTATAGAGGAAAAGGGAGAAAGAATGCATGAAAGCAAATCTACCTACTCTAACCTAAGGGGGTGATGCACCAAAATATAGTGTTCAAACCAATCTCTGCCCATACATGCACTTTTGAACCATCATAACACCAAGAGATATACACATCCAAACTTTCTTTAATCTAACAATCACATGTAGATTAGAAAACCCAAATGAATGACACAAGGAAAGAAAGGATTCACTTATATATCATTCACAGGCCAAAAGAGATATAGTCATGCAAAATTGCAAATCTCTACAATACACCAATGAGAGGCAAATAGTTCTTGCACTTTATATCAATGGCTAGAAGAGATAAGGAAGAATGTCATACAATTCAAGGGCAAAGGGAATTTACACTGAAGTTGCAGAGCAATATTAGAGAAGTCAAAGAAGAGTTGACCTTAACAAAATCTACAAAAATTGCCTTTATAGCTAAGGCATAACTGAGATATTCTCTAACTAAAGTTACTCTACAACCACTACCACTAAGTCTTGATAAGGATCTGGAGAAAATTTGATATAGGTATAGATTTGGATACAATGAAAGCTAATATCTGTTAAAACAGGGGCTTGATAGGAATGGCGCCATTAAACCATTTTGACCAAGTAGATGGATAAACTAAGGTGGTGGAGCATTCTCCTTTGTTCACTGAGTTTAGCATTCATCCAAGAGTGGTTGGCATTGATCACAGGGATGATATTGTGTAGGAAATTTTGATCTCCTTCATTTCTGACTTGTGAATCAGCAAAGTTAGCAAGTCAATAGAATAGTGCAACTAGAATGGGCCACATGGACCAATTTTTTTATTTCATTTTTCCACCCGCAAGGTCTCCACATAGTTGACTAACTAATTGAGCCACCTTGCAACTCCTTGACCACAATGTCACATAACTGCTAGTCTTTACCACTAACACTAACTGTAGCATTATCTCCCTAGGCCTGCAAGGACACGTGTCATTGAATCGCTATCTCGCTATATATAAAATTTGAGCACCTTGCCATAGCAAGATAGCAATGATCATAGATTCTCATTGATCATATGGAAGACATTTGATGCATCACTGAAGAGAAATATGGTGGGCCCCTTGTCACTATGTTGTTGTTCGTAACCTTCATGCAACTCACCATAGCGAGATAGCGATGGCTGTCGATTCGAGATCAAATCAACGGTAGAGAAACTACACAAAGTACCCTAAAGAGTGGTGGGTCCCATACTCGCTATGTCATGTAGACTAAACAACTTGCAACTTTCAATAGTGAGATAGTGAGGACTATTGATCTGAGATGATTTAACGATTGAGATCATTGACATGCTTTATGAATGGGCGTGGGTCTGGGGCACTGATGATGCAAAAGAATATGTATTGCTAGCAACAAACCAAAACCTTACTTTCATCCTAGTCACCTTTCCATGTCGTTTGATGTCCCACCATGTGTTTATTTACCAGTTGGGCGCTATGTCGCTAACAGTGAGAAGAACAGTTTCTCGATAGCGATATGGTGACCTTCGATGCCATCAATTTTCTTGATGTGTATGTGTATCCCACTAGATGCCATCATGTGCTAAACTAATATCTAATAGAGAATTTTTTGGGACCCATCTTTTGAAAAAAAATTGAAGGATTACTTTTTGTCAAGGCACTATGTCACTAACGGTGAGAAAACAACAAATTTCCTGATAGCGATATAGCGAGCTTCAACAGGTTACCAAAAATTGGCACCAGACTTCATCTTTCAGTACCACAGCAAAATTCTAATGGTCGCTATCTCACTATGTGAAATAACCTCACAACTTTTCATAGTGAGTATGTGACATCTGTAGATCGTAACAAGATCCAACGACGGGGAAAGTTGTAGGCCAGTGGAAAGAAATATCATAAGGTTTAATCATTTTATTTTGCATTTCCCAGGCATTTAAATAATATGAAAGATGGGGAGTGACCATTTGGTGGGTTAAGTATTAAAAATTCAAATTTTGGTAGGGGTAAAATTACATAACAATGATCTTTCTCTAGAACTTGTTTGGACAGTGAGTCCCTCTATCTTCTACAACTCCTAACAAGGTTGGCACAACTCCTAACAGGTTTTGAATCTTCTAATAAGAATTCAAAGTCTCCTAAAAGAGACTCATATGTACTAAATATTATAAGACTCCTAATAGGGTCCATCCTCTAACAAGGAATATTTATATTAGTACATCATCTTGTTGGCATCATTCCCCCCAGGGCTTTCCCTTTGATCAATGGTTTCCCAAGTTAACATATCTGGTGTAATTTTCTATGTGAATCTTGTTATGGTTGTTGTTCACTTTGGTTGAATGGATAAGATTGTTTAAGGTTGATAAATGTTTTAATTATTGGATAACTAATTCACCCTCCCCCTAGTAATCTTGGTGGACTATTGTTTCTAACAATTGGTATCAGAGCATTAGGTCCTTAAAGATAAAGTTTAACAACTTTGGGAGATCCATGGTAAACATATTCAAAAAAGATAGTCCTACATCAGACAAAGGAAATTTCAACACCTGGATGATGGAAATTCTTGGTGAGTTACAAAATTTGTGTAAAGAATAGAGTATTATTTTTTCATATCCAAAATCCTTCTATTGTATACAAGAAAACAAAAGCACAAGTAAAAGTAGATCAAGATTCAAAGAAGACATGGAGATCAAAGAAGGTATTGATCTACTTATGGAAAGAGAGAAAGAAGGTATGGAAAAATTTTCTTGTTAGACATGTAAAGAGTTTGGTCATTTTTCATTTACATGCCCTAAGAGAGTAAGAAATACTAGAAAGAGATTGCTTTCTGATGAAGATGAAGAATTTAAAGAAAGTATGGAAAGATCCTTGAAAGATATTGATAATAAGTCTAGATTGGTTAATGAAGAGTGAGTAATAGAAGAAATAGTTTTGGAGACTATTATAGAAAGTGCAAATGTAAGAGTTGATAAAAAATTTAGGATACAAGAAAGAGTAGTTGATTACAATTCAGATGATGATGTTGTTATTAAACCAAGGAATGATGAAGTATTCCTTGAGACTAACAATGATTTTCAGAATGAAGGAGAGCTAAGGGAGGAACAAATCTTGGAACCTTCAACAAAGCCAAGAGTTGAGATAACAACTCCTACTTCAGGTAAGAATATGTTAAAGAATCATCCACTTGAGTAGATCATCTGAAGAAGAGATAAAGGTGTGATGAAAAGAAGTAGAATCAATGAAGAACTATGTTTGATATCTCAAGTTGAACCTAAGACTGTAGATGAAGTATGTAAAGATGACTATTGGAAATAAGCTATAAAAGAGGAATTGGAGTAGATAGTAAAGAATGAGACATGGGAATTGGTTCCAGACCAACAAATAAGAATGTAATAGGAACTAAATGGGTATTTAGGAACAAGATGAATGAACAAGAAAAATTTGTAAGGAACAAGGCAAGACTTGTATTTAAAGGTTACTCACAGCAAGAAGGAATAGACTATGATGAAACCTATGCTCTTGTGGCAAGAATAGAAGTCATAAGGTTATTCTTAGCATATGCAACATATAAGAAATTTAAAGTATATTAGATGGATGTCAAGTCAAGATTTATAAATGAATAACTTTAAGAAGAGGTATACATAGAACATCCTGAAGGTTTTCCTTTAATAGATGACAAGGACATAGTATGCACATTGAACAAAGCATTGTATGGCTTGAAGAAAGCACCCAAAACTTGGTATGCAAGGTTGGACAAGCATTTGACAAAGCTTGGATATAGAAAAGGTATGATAGATATTAATCTCTATTGGAAAGAAATTGATGATGGATTAATGATTCTAGTAATATTTGTTGATGATATCATATTTGGAGGAAATGATGATAAAAGTGACAAGTTTGCAGAGGAAATGAAGAAGAAATTTGAAATGAGCATGATAGGAGAAATGAAATATTTTCTAGGATTATAGATTGTGCAGGATAAAGAAGGAATTGTTATTCCTCATCTTCTTTGTGATCAAAATTGGTTTCTCTAACCACAACTAATCATTATGAGCATGATTGAGGATGTATCTTATCTACTTAATTTGAAATTATTGTGGCATATATGGAATATGTGTTAAACCTTTAGCTTCCAAATGTTGGTGTTCAGGCTTCAACATGCCATTAATACATAGTTTCTCTAGGGTTCAATCCATTTCCAAAGTACCAATGTCCTAAATTACACATTTGAAATGAGAACGGATATCATTAATCAATAGTACCTTAGGAGGGATTTGAGACTATGCTCCACTCAGATCTAGGGTTTTTGCAACTACAAGAGTTAACTTGAAATCTAGCACTTTCCATTCCACACCATAATCCAACATGTCTGAACCTCTTTTCACCTTACTACTAGTAGCTACCATTTTTGTTCGATAGGGTTTGAGAGAATTTGAAAACTTTTGATAACAATTTTCACAAATCACTTGAATGCTCTTGAAGATCACTCTACACAAATAGATAAAAAAATTAATGATAAAAAATGACTTTGATTTCATTCCTTTTATCAAATTTTTCCATAAATTCCTAGTATGTATGTTAGATCAAATTAACAAACTATCATCCACTTCACTTGTATTGAATGCTCGGTGGAGTCTTTTGTGACTCGGTAACCATATAAGATTTAGCTACTCCCAACCTCACTCGGTGTAGTCTATAACCCAACCATGCTTGATAAGGAAGGTAACTCAGTAGTAACTAGTACCTTTTACTTGGTGATCTCTTTACATCTTGAATGCTGATATGGATCTTTTGTCTTGTCAACCAAAATTGACTTTAGATGTCTTCTTTAGTAGCCTAGTTCTAGTTCTCCTCTAAGAAATCAAGAAAAAATGGTGGAGTCACCCAACTCTTGAGTGAATTGATCATCACTTCTCAAACTTACATTCTCAGTAGACTTTGGAACCCATTGCTATCTCATTTGTTTTTTGATGTTATCTATTTTTTCCTTCTTTTCATCTTCAATTCTTCTAGTATTCATATAGTTCTTGGCAAGATGACAAAGTTCTGTATAGATGAAACATCTTTTGGTAGTATCTATTTTCCTCATGTGATGTTTTACACAATTCATTCCAATGTGTCCAAATTCTCCACAGTAATGACATCTACACCAATTTTTATAGTCCCAACCAAATATAGCTTTCACAATTTGTTCTGCTAGATTCAATACCTTAATTTTGCATTCTAATGACTTGTGCCCATGCTTCTTAAATTTGTGACATTTGCCTTCAAATCTTGGTTTTTATTTGTATTCATTTTCTTTATAACCATACTAATTACAATTATAGCATTTCATTGAATTTTGCTTTCCCATTGCTCCAACATTTGTTTGAAGTATGACCTTTTTTTATAGTGACTGCAAGTAGTTTTTTGATTTCTTTGAGCTCCTTTCTCAGATGATTCACCTTCTTGTATGTATCCAACTCTTTTTTTCCCTTTTTGTCTATAATGACTTTGTTCATTCAACTGATTCATGTTTGCTTGGTATTTCATCATTCCTTCATTGGTTTTTCTTTCAATGTTTAGATCATTCTGCAATCTTTCATTCTTTGATCTTAGGTTCATTATTTCTTCAATTACATTGATAATCTAATCAATGAAGTATTCTTATTGAAGGGATAGGTGCTGAATTTTATTGTTCTTTCCCTCTATCTCTTCTCTTATCTTGTTTTTCTCTTCCATGACTTCACACAATCTTACTGACTAAATTTCTTGCTCTCTTCTTAGTTTTCTTACTTCTTCTTGAAGAGTACTATTCTTTTCTAATAGCTCTTTGATTCCTTCATTAGCTTCATCTAAATTTCTTGAATGAATGTTTTCAATGTAGAGTAATCATTCATTTGGATTGCAAGGTTTTTTCTTCTTTTTAGGGATTGAGAGAGTTGCTCTTTTTCTTTCTTGAGTTGTCCAATGGCCAATTCCAAATCTAGATTCTCATTGTCAATAGCCTTGTCAAGTCTAAATACCTCCATTTCCTTTGATCTTTACCCAAGTTGTTTAAACTTTTCATTGAGAACCACAAAGCTCTAATACCAATTTTTTGAAATATTATGACAAGTTAAGTTACTAAGAGGGGAGGAGTGGATCAGTAACTTATAAAACTTTTATCCTTGAATAGAAATTCATCTTTATGTATATTTTGATCTAATTGCATGCATGAGAAACTAAAAACATGAAAGCATACACAACACTTTTAACACACGGATTTGGTGACCCAAAAACCTTATGAATATAAAGTAAAAATGGGGTGGGGATGATACTCAAAAGATTTAGTATTGTACTATAAAGTTGTCCTATTAAGGCTTACAATGATCACTTCTTATGATCTACCCTATTAGGAGCAATAAGGACTACTAGGTCCACCTTGCAAAAGGATTCAAACATACAATGAAGTATGCACTAGAATAAAGAGATTTACATAAGACTATTAGGTCTACCTTGTTAAAGTATTTGAGTGATTTGTCTGTTAGGATGAAATAGTAGCTAATCTCTGATCTACAACTCGATTTGTTGAACAAGATTCCTCTAAGTGTACAAATCACCTTGCTATGATAGATAAATCTTTGTTGCTCCTTATATTGTTGTAGCCTTTGTAATTCACTCTTATACTCTTATTTTATGATTACATTACTTCTCTTCAATATTTTGATGTGATACAATACATTACATATATATCAATCTAGTTATACAATTATAAAGTCAGCCACAATAAAATTTTACACAAATATTACAATGTTGGCAAAAGTGTAGAAACTCAGGCTCTAAAGATTAACTCAGTGAGGTTCTGATACTTGGCCTCCATAATCAATGCTTAGCATCGTCATGCACTTGGTAGACGTAGAAGCTTGGTCCATACTAATCACTTCCAAGTAATCTTGAACTTGATCTGCACTGGTGACTCAACAAATACTATGAAACTTAGCATATAATCTGAATTACTTGATTCACACTACATAACTTGGTCAATGTTATCACCTCGAGCTCAGTATAAACTAAATCACTTGGTTAACGCTAAGTAGCTCAGTTAACACTAGACTTGCATCATATTAATTGATGAACTCGGTAAGCACTGCACAACTTAGTTTGTACTAGTAAACTCAGCACACATTGAGATACTCAATTTACACTGTTGATCATCACCTTAGTAGTAACTGCTCGACACAAACTAAAATCTGTCCATAAGACTCAATAGCAACTATAGTACTTGTTAACAACTGAAATGCTTGGTTAACACTATTAACTGTAAAATATTCTCAATATAAGCTTATAATCTAAATAAGTGTATGTCACTAATAACAAACATGACTAGAATGTCAACAATTCTATCTTCTACAACTCCTAACAGGTTTGTAATCTTCTAACAAGGATTCAAAGTCTCCTAGCAGGGATTCATATGTACTAAATGTTGTAATAGACTCCTAACAGGGTCCATCTTCTAATAAGGAATATTTATATTAGTACGTCATCTTGTGGGCATCATTCACACTAGGGTTATCCCTCTAATCACGGATTTCCCTAGTTAACGTATATGGTGTAATTGTCTATGCACATCTTGTTCTGGTTGTTGTCTAGTTTGGTTGAATGGATAAGATTGTTTAAGGTTGATAAATGTTTTAATTATTGGATAATTGATTCCCCCCCCCCCCCCTTCAATTATCTTGGTGTACTATTGTTTCTAATAGAATCATCTACCGCACTCCCTTTCCATTTGACTAGGTATTCCTCATGAGTTCTATTCCTTGTACTTTTTCCAACATGACTGTCCAATATCTCCTCAAATCTCTTTTATACCTGAACTAGCTGCTAGAATACTTTGTTGTGCTTCTGCAACTTCATCTCCATTACCTACTTCATAATATCTTGTTAAATCTACAATATTAAATACTAGTGAAATATTTAATTTAGCAAGCAACTCCATTTCATAAGCATTTCCAAAATCATGGTTTTTCACTATCTTGCACAATCAAAACTTCTTCATTTTCATCTTATTATATGTACCTACTAGAAAATGTTATTTTCTCAAATGAACCATGACTTCATCTCTAATCTAAAATTCTTTATACCTCCTTTTCACATCTATCTTAGCCTTGCACTATGTATTCATCTTTGTGATGTGATTGCTCACCTCCTAATGGATGTTCTTCAAATGTTTAGCAAAATATTTTATTACAACACTACTTATCTCTCATTTATCCAACTACCTCAATTCAAAATCTTTTTTGGGACTACACCCATATCAAAATCTATAATGGTGATTTACCAATACTCCTATTGATAGAATTATTATGTGCAAATTCTGCTTATGGTAAAATTAGTTTCATCCTTTTGGTTTGTCTCCAACCAAACATCTCAGTAAATTTATCAAAATCCTATTTACAACTTATGTCTGTTCATTCATTTGTGGATGATGTGATGAGCTAAACTCCAATTTCTTCAACAATGTATCCCACAAATACCCAAAAAAATTGGTGTCTTGATCTAAAACTATACCCTTTGGTAGACCATGTAGTCTCACAACTTCTCTGAAAAATAGCTCTACCACATGAACAACATCACTAGTCTTCTTGCAAGGAATAAAATGTGCCATCTTTGAAAACTTGTCAACCACCACAAAAATAGAATCATGCCTTCATTGCATCCTTGGTAATCCAAGAACAAAGTCCATGTTGACATCCTCCCATAGCCTCTCTAGTATAAGTAATGGTTGATACAATCTTGTATTCTACTTCACTCATTTTTCTATTTGACATACTTTTCAACTCTGTACAAACTTCTTCACATCTTGTTGCAATTGTGGCCAGGTAATAATTCTCAACAACCAAAGCTATGGTTTTATCTTTGCCAAAATTTATAGCCAATCCTCGACTATGCTTCTCCTTGATGAGATTCTCTCTCGTTGAACTTCTAAAAATGAGCAATTGGCTTCCTTTGAACAAAATACTATCCTGAATCATGAAATCCAACCACTTTTTCCTATCAAGTGTAACAAGTTCTATACAAGCCTTCCACTCTTAACCAAAATCAAGATCATCTAGATACAAACTACTGAGTTTCTTGAACCCAACCACCTCTATCTACATTTTTTTTAGAAAAAGTTGTCTTCTACTAAGAGCATTTACAACTTTGTTAGACTTCCCACTCCTATGTTTCAAAACAAATTTATACTTCTGCAAAAACTCAACCCACTTCAAATGCCTTTAGTTTAATTTTCCTTGACTATTCAAATATTACAAAGCTTAATTATTAGTATACAAAAAAAACTCCTTTGGAATAAGATAGTGTCTCGAATTCTTCAATGCTTGAACTATAGCATAAAATTTCTGATCATAAATAAAATATTTTCTTTTTGCATCATTCAACTTCTCACTAAAATAAGCAACAAATCTACCTTCTTAGATCAAAAAAACTCCTATTTTTGTACCACTAATATAACAATCTACTTAAAACACCTTGTTAAAATTAGGAAGTGCTAAAATAGTCTACTCAGTAACCTTTTATCTCAATAGATTAAAACTCTTATTTGTTGCTACAGTCCACTTAAATTCTTTCCTATCCCCTCTTGTTGTTTCAGTCAAGGGTCCACAAATCCTACTAAAACCTCTTATAAACTTTTTGTAAAAACTAGCTAGTCCATGAAAAGATCTTACCTCTATCATACTTCTTGGAGTATTCCATTCAAGGATACCCTTCACTTTCTCTGGGTCCATTTTTAGACCTTCTACTGAGACTACAAATCCTAGTTACACCAACTCCTTTACAAAATTGCACTTCTTTAGGTTTATCAGCCTCTTTTCTTCCCTCAACTTATCAAACACCTTAAAAATATGAATCAAATGCTCCTCCAATGTCTTACTAAAGATCAAAATGTCATCTAGGTAAAGAATGACAAATTTACCTAGAAACTCCTTTAGTATGTCATTCATGAGCTGCATGAAACTGCTTGGTGCATTTTTTATCCCAAAAGGAATAAATATCCACTCATACAATCCTTCTTTTGTCTTGAAATTATTCTTCCACTCATCAGCTTCTCTAATACGAATCTAATGGTACCCACTCTTCAGATCTATCTTTGTGAAATACTTAGCCCCACTGAAACAATCCATAATATCATTCATCCTTGGCAATGAAAATTTGTAGTTGATTGTGATCTTGTTGATAACATGAGAATCTATGCACATCCTCCATTCTCCATTCTTCTTTAGTGGTAATATAGCTGGTACAACACATGGACTTAGACTCTCTCTAATCAATCCCTTCTAAACCAAGTCATGAACTTGCATGTTCAACTCTTCACTTTCTACTCGTGTCATTGTGTGTGTTACCTTGTTTGGAAAACTAACTCTCAGAACCAAATCCATCTAGTGAATGATCTTCCTCATTGGGGGAAATCCATCAAGTAAATTATCTGATACAATATTAGACAAATCTCCCAACATATTTACAACTTTTGCAGGTACCTCCTCTACTTCTTCTTTATTATCTTTTGGAATTATAGAAAAACACATATGCTCATGCTTCATACCTTTGAGAAACTCATTTCCATCAACAAAACGTATTCTAGAAGCACTATATGCCTTTTCTTCTTTATCCTTCAATGGATTCAATGTATGCACTCCATCCTTGGTCAGAGTGTAGGTATGTTCTCACCCATCATGTACAATATGCCTATCAAACTGCCATGGCATACCTAGCAAGATATGACATATGTCTAGAGGTATGATATCACATAGTACCTCATCCTAGCACCTTCCAATCTTGAACTTTATTGAGCACTGCTCATTGACCATGACCTTGTGGTCATCTTGTACCCAAGCAATACAGTATGGACATGGGTGTTTCTATCTCTTCAGCTTCAACTTTGTGACCATCATTTCTAACACTAGATTTTTAGTACATCCTAATGAGACCAAAATTTGTCTTTATTTTATGATTTTTAAGATACTTTATTAATACTCTATTTATCTTTGTTAAAACATTTGTGGACTTATGTTTACCAAACTTATGATAAGCCTATGGAGAAGAAACTATGCCATCTTTTTCTAATATTATATATAGTATGCATTATTTCATATAGTTATCAAAATGTGTGTTCATATATTTGAATTTAATTTGATAAATGTTTACTTGCAAAATTTTTTTTGTTATAACTAACCTATTAATGAAGACTGAAAGATGATTGGAGGAATTCAAAATCCAAGTGTCAATAGCATTTAAGGAGAAGAGAATGCCCAGGAGCAACCATGATGGAGGAAGTTGTAACAATTCCAAAAGACACGACAACGAGTAAGGAAGAACTATGAAGACTTATTACCTTCTCTACATTTACTCTATGGCAAGCAGATGTTTAGACTTTATTATTCATACCTTAAGTTGTTATTCCTTCTTCTCGCCTTCAGTTGTTATCTTCCTATTTTCTCTCTTGAAGATTTTAAGTTAGCTCATTTACTTTTTTGTTACGGAATAAATGGTGATTTCCTATATATATAGGAATTGACCCAAGTGTGTTAAGTTTCTAGAACCAATTAGAAGAAATAGTTTCTGAGAATAGACTATTAACTTTTATAGTTGTGTTTTTATAGTTCTGTGTTATGTAATGAATTTCTAAATTGAATGAAATAGTTTTCAGCTTTTATATTGTGTTAGTAGTTTAGAGAATCCAACCAAGGGGGCCTACTTGGAAGGTGGATTAGGTTAGGATAGAATAGATTTATTTCTAAGCATTCATAGTATCTTAGTTAGAAGTTGTGAGTTCCTTCCTATAGCATCACACTATGTGAATGTTCTTGCAACATATGTGAGAATAGTTTTAGTGGATGAGTCAAGTTGGAATATTTTTTATCTTTTCATTGTATTTCTAGTATTCATAGAGTTAAGTGTGTTAGTTTCCTGTAGCAATAGTGTAAGTTCTTTTCATTGCATTTTTACTTTCCTTCAGCATAAGCTTAGTGACTCATTAAGAGACATAGTGCACATATTGTGCTGACCATTTCAAGTATATATCCCTAGGTTGATAAGATTAAATGCACCTCATAGTGGGATAAATAGTCCTTATTTTAAATATATTATTCCTAAGCAAGGCCTAGTGCATGACTATGATACACCTATTGTGAGGCGGGTTATTTTTGGTAGCTTAAGAAACTTTTGACCACAGCCCCAATTTTACAAGGCCTTGATTAGAATTTAACTTTTCACATATATACAGATGCCTCTAATTATGCCATAGGTGCAATCTTAGTGAAACAATCCCAAAATATTGAAAATGCCATCTATTATATCAGTAAGAGCCTTCATGGTCCAAAGCTAAACTACACGGTGACTGAAAAAGAATTGCTAGTAGTAGTTTATGACCTCAAAAAATTTTGGCATTACATAGCTGGCTATTCCATATTTGTTCATACTGATCATGAAACAATTAAATATCTCATGAAAAAACTTAGCTGGCTATTCCATATTTGTTCATACTGATCATGAAACAATTAAATATCTCATGAAAAAACTTTCTATAATAGGTAGGTTAGCAAGATGGTTACTATTGTTGCAAGAATTTGATATAACTATTGTTGATAAGCCTGGAAAAGCCAATGTTGTAGCTGATTATTTATCAAGAATCCATCATGATGATACTAACGCTACTTTGGGCGATGATACATTTTTGGATGAGCATTTATTTCATATTTCAATTCAAACTCCATGGTATGTAGACATTGCTAACTAAGTTGCAACCAATAAAATACCAGCACATTTTTCTTACAAGGAAAGGAAGCTTCTTGTAGAGAAAAGTTTTCATTTCTTCTGGATAGATAATCTCTTGTTTTACACTGGACCTGATCAAGTTATGAGAAGATGTGTGAGAGAAGATGAGACATATGACATTCTACATGCATATCATAATGAACCATGCAGAGGACACTTTGTAGCAAAAAAAATAGCTTTCAAAATCCTAACAATTGGTTATTATTGGCCTACACTTAATAAGGATGCAGTCAACTATACAAGAAAGTGTGACCAGTGTCAAAGGATGGGCCAACCAACTAGAATAGATGAAATGTCTCTTAATCCTTAGATGGCATTAGCACCATTTGTATAATGGGGAATGGACTTCATTAGTCCAATTGATCCTCCATCTAATAGGAAGTCTTATATTCTAGTGTGCACTGACTACCTGACAAAATGGGTTGAAGTTAAGGCTATGAAGCATGCCCATAATGAAAAATTTGTTGAATTCTTGTATGAAAAGATTTTTACTCACTATGGTGTACCCAAAGAGCTAGTCACTGATCAAGGTGCACAATTCACCTCTAATCTGATCTCAGAATTGATGAAATAGTATAACATCAGGCACCAAAAATCTAGTCCTTACCATCCACAAGCTAATGGACAAGCAAAGGTTCAAATTGACAGCTGAAAAATATTCTAACAAAAATAGTCCATTTGCACCGATGGGATTGGACCAAAATATTACAAGAACCTATTTGGGCTTACAGAACAACCTAGAAGGCTACTATGGGATTCACACCATTTGAGCTTCTGTATCGAAAGGTTGCCATGCTTCCAATTGAATTTGAACATAAAACTCTAAGGATAGCCTTAGCATTGGATATTGAACTTCCTGTAGCACAAAGAGAACATCTTCTACATCTTAACTCTTTGGATGAAATGCGCAAAGTTGCTTTAGAACATACTGAACTAATACAAAAACAAAGGAAACATTGGCATGATTCTCATATTATCACTAAACAATTTCAAGTTGGTGATTGGGCATTATTATATGATTCCCAATTCAAGGATATACTAGGGAAGCTATAGACAAGATGGCTAGGACCATATGAAATTAGTCATGTCTTTGATAATGGAACTGTTATACTAACTACCATTGATCCGATATCTTTCAAATTATTAGTCAATGGTCATAGACTCAAGTTATAAAAATGGCCACAAACAAAAGCGGATTTCCTGTAGCAGTTCCAATAGCAGGATTCAAATACAACTCAAGTAACTCTTCCTACAGCTGAAGGTGTCAACCTTCTAACTGCTACTCTTCAACATTAGTTTTTTACATGTGCATGCTCATAATAATGACTTTATGTTCGCATGAAGTTCATTTTTTTGTTCACTTTTTCTTTCCATCTCATCTCTTTAGCTTCCACCCATCCAATGCTGATGGATGCTACCACTGATATTATTTCTACCACCTTTTGGTACATGCAACAATCTAATTGATAGGTATAAGATTTTCAAATTATATTTTATTTATAGTCCACAGATTTTTTTAATTATATTTAATATTGCATGATCTATATAATGGTAGCGTTATGCCAATCCCTTACCCGTATTGGGTCTAACAAGTGAGGACACTTGTCTAAATTTAGTAGGGGGCAGGGTAGGTCATAATATCCAAAGGCATGTCTATTTATCTATGATGATTTTATAAATCTTCGAATTACCCTTCATTAATAAAAATTTATTGCCATAAATACACAAAGAAAGGCATTGTACTCCCTATTTTTGAATGATTTTCTATGTCAAGTTGTGATGTGACCTATGCTTAAATTTTCTTTGTCATCCAAACCCTATTTCTGAATGATTCTCACACAAAATTGTGGTTTACCCTGATTCAAAACTTAATTATTGTGCATAAAAATTTGTTATGACAATTAATTGCTTCCTAAAACAAAGAAGTGTGATGAGTCTAAAGAATAAAATAGTAGTTTGAAGCTTGAATCCAAAAAGGGAGAAAATAGAGGAAGTGTTAAGGAAATGGGTGGGTAGTTGCAAAGGAGAGAGCTGGTAGAGCACATTGTGTTGCTCTTTGACGTAGAAGTTGTAAGAAGGTTTAATGCATGTGGATGGCTAGGGTATTTCTTGAGTTTAACCGCATATGATGAAGAGGTGGCTATAGAATTTACAAGGACATTTGAAGAGGGAGAAGCTTCTATTTGGGGCTTAATAGTAGTTGCAATAGAGGAGCATAGCACTGAGGTAACTAGGTTACCTACGGTTGGAGAACACTACCCCAACATGCATGACACTAGGTCAGTGAGAGCCTAATTTACCAGGCCACCTAATTCTCAATTAGACATCACAAAACAAGGTTGCAAGAGAACATTATTGGTGCCACCATACAATGAACTAGCCATGCATATAATCAGGTATTTTACATGCAAAGGCAGATTTACATACCTTCATGCACATCATTTCAAGCTACTTAGTTGTGTAAGGCATAATATTGCTATGAATATTCCAAATTTCTTGTATAACATGCTTTGCATTAGTGCAAAGGAGACTCAGAAAGGGAAAGAGAATTCTAGTACTCATCATGCTTTAATTAAGTTGTTAATAAAGTGGTTTCTTAGGGATGTATCCCCATTAACATGGAATGAATTTGTGCAACTTAAAACCCTGCAACCCCAAGCTGGTCCTAGTGAACAGCATAGTGAGGAAAATGTAGCTCCCACTAGTGAGCCTACTAAAAAAAACATTAAAGAAGCTGAAATTGAAAGGACTCAAGGAAATGAACAAGAAACTACCCCTATTTAAGAAAATGTGCCTCCACCTATACAAGAAATTCCTAAACCTACTACCAAAAAAGTTATGAGGAAACTAAAACTGCCAAAAGAAATTTATGTTCAGCAAGAACCAAGCCCTACAATTGTAAAACAAAAGAGAACAAAGAAGGGTCATGTAGCAATTACTCCTACAGTAGAAACACCCAAGGGTAAAAGTAGGCTAAAGGTTGTAACACAAGAAGAAACCCCTATAAGGAGAAGCCCTAGAATGAGAGGGCAAGTTTCTAAGGATCCTATTCTATCTAAAACATCCACCAGGGAATCCCCTGTGCAAATTGTTTTCGATCATTCTCCCCCTCATCCTAAGATTACAAGCACTCTTGATAATCCTACTAACGAGTGTAGGGAAGAAATTAAAGAAAATCTAGATGATACCCCAACAGACTTACCAAGCACCTCTAGCTATAGGGATGAGACAATTACTGAATATGTTGATCCAAATACTACCCTAGTTACACATAGATCAACATGGATCACTAGTTTAGTAGAACATCTATGGCAAGAACAAAGAAAGAAGAAAAGGGATCATGAAGAAGACCACAATGCTATCACACTGTAGAAACTCCTCTTTCAATTGTATGGACTATATTTTTTTGTTGAGGCATTATGGAAAGAAGAAAAGAAAAATATGAATAAGATTATAGTATCTCAAAATGAGGAAATTGAAGAATTAAAGGAATAGCTAGAAAGCCAAAAATAGCAAATGGACCATGCCCTTAAGCTAGCTGACCAGGCCCTTGCTTGTAGGCCACCACCTAGAGTTTATGCTCTCTACTTGAAAGAGAAATTTCTTTTGTTTCAATTAATTTTAATCCTCAAGAATGTGAATGCAAAGTTTAAATCAGCATAGGAATTTTATGGATTGTATCAGACTCTACCACCATGGCAGCATAACTTATTGTGTGAATTATATGTTCATAATTTTATTATTCCTTCGGAGACTAAATGGAATCCCTTGCTTTACATAGGAGATGTAAACCTAAATTCTCTTATGTCATGCATGTCCAATGAAGTGAATTATTATAGGCAGTTGAATAACTATAGGGATGAAGAAAGAAAAGAACCTTTACCTTTAAGAGTAGAAAGTAGTAAGCTGGATTAAATGCTTAGGGATTGGTTCACATTGACCTATGGAAAGAGGAATCCAAAACTGAGGGAGAATATCTTTGCTGCCAAAACTAAGGTTTATGCTGAATATGAAAATTTTCCCTACTTTGCATTTCAAAGAGCCATGATAAGTGCTAGGAGTAGGTGGGCCAGACTACCTAAATCTCTTAAGAAGTCAGAACCACACAACCCTATTAACTTGGAAGCAGCACTTGACAGAGTTCCAAAATATTTAGAATTAGGAAAGCAGCCCAAACTAGAGTTGTGGTGTCCCTTAACAATGTAGCCTCCAATGTTCCTATGGCCCTTGTATGACATTAATGTTGATAGACTTGACAAGTTGTAGGAAGATCATAGGAGAGAAGTTTGGGAGAGAACCAAAGGATTTTACTACACTTTTAAGAGCAACAAAAAGGGAAGAATAGAAATTGGAGAGTTCAGATCCCTAACAAGGAAATGCAATGCTTAAGGACAAGCATTAGTTTGGAAGGGGGCAGATGATGAGACCAAAATTTGCCTTTATTTTATGAATTTTAAGATACTTTGTTGATACTCTATTTATCTTTGTTAAAACATTTGTGGACTTATGTTTACCAAACTTATGATAAACATATGGGGTAGAAACTATGCCATCTTTTGCTAATATTATATATAGTATGCAATATTTAATATAGTTATCAAAATGTGTGTTCATATATTTGAATTTAATTTGATAAATGTTTACTTGCAAACATGTTTTTGTTATAACTAACCCATTAATGAAGACTGAAAGATGATTGGAGGAATTCAAAAGTCAAGTGTCAACATTATTTAAGGAGAAGAGAACGCCAAGGAGAAACCATAGTGGAGGAAGTTGTAATGATTCTAGAAGACACAGCAGTGAGTAAGGAGGAACTATAAAGACTTATTACCTTATCTACATTTACTCTATGGTGAGCAGATGTTTAGACTTTATTATTCCTTCCTTAAGTCATTACTCCTTCTTCTCGCCTTCAATTTTTATCTTCCTATTTTCTCTCTTGCAAATTTTAAGCTAGGTCATTTACTTTTCTATTATGGAATAAATGGTGATTTCTTATATATATAGGAATCAACCCAAGTGTGTTAAGTTTTTAGAACCAGTTAGAAGAAATAGTTTCTGAGAATAGACTGTTAACTTTTATAGTTGTATTTTTACTATTCTGTGTCATGTAATGAATTTCTAAATTGAATGAAATAGTTTTTGAATTTTATATTGTGTTAGTAGTTTAGAGAAGCTAACCAAGGGGGCCCACTTGGAAGGTGGATTAGGTTAGGATAGAATAGATTTATTTTTGAGCATTCATGTATCTTAGTTAGAAGTTGTGAGTTCCTTCCTGTAGCATCACACTTTGTGAATATACCTATAGCATATGTGAGAACAATTTTAGCAGATGAGCCAAGTTGGAATATTTGTTATCTTTTCATTGTATTTCCAGTATTCATAGAGTTAAGTGTGTTAGTTTCCTACAGCAATAGTGTAAGTTCTTTTCACTGCATTTTTACTTTCATGTAGCATAATCTTAGTGACTCATTAAGAGAGCTAGTGCACATACTATGCCAACTGATTCAAGTATACATCCTTGGGTTGATAAGATTAAATGCATCTCATAGTGGGCAAAAAATTCCTTAGTTTGAATATATTATTCCTAAGCAAGGCCCAGTGCATGACTATGATAAACCTATTGTGAGGCAGGTCACATGCACCATAAATGATTACATCACAACACTTATTTTCACATCTGCACCTTGTGCACAAAAAGCTCCTTTTTTTATTAGGTTCATTCTCACCACTTAGTAGGTTACTTCTATTAAATAGGACTTCTCCTCTTTTGGCATCTTCAGAATGTGAGGGGGTAAAAGCATAGATCTGTTTCACCATTTAGGATACCAAAACCTATTTTGATTAGATCTTAGTTGATGTAGGAGCATCAAGCTTTTATTTTTGTGGATATATGATTTTCATGGTTAGGGATGAGTTGGAGAAACATTGGAGAACCTTTCATCCTTATTGCATAGAGATTGGATGGATTGAGTTGAAGTTTGAGTTATTTTTGGATTGCTACTAGAACTGTGTTTTTTTGGTTTTTGGGTGCCTATTGTAGGCTATGTAACTAATTTTTCACAATCAATGAGAGGATGTTATTTTCATGAATTAAATAGGAACTATATTAATATCTTTGGTTGAAGGAAAAAGTTCTAATTCTTTATAAGTTGGGAGATATGGCTATTCTCTTGGAGTATCAATTTTTGGCAGTTTGCACAATAAGTTTCTATGCATGATTTTTAGGATGAATGCATAGATATCCTTGATGAATTATCCTTTTTTAATTTTAAGGGTCATAGAGGACCTAAATTTCTACCCTCAATTCAAAGCATGAGTTCTAATTCAATCAGAGCTAGGAGATATCATGATTTATCTCGAGTATCAATTTTTGGGCATTTAATTGTTGTTGGAGGTCGACTTGTGGCTCTTCAAGTATTTAATGTTATCTTTTGGCATTATGGGCTGACTTGTTCCTTATATTTTTATAATTAGGGGTTGTGTTGAAGTCTTTTATTCATTCATGATGGAGTGATTCATTCATTCAGAAGAGGAGTGAGTGTGGCAAGTAGCTGAAGAGTGAGTTTTTTATGAGTATGTGGACAAAGCACCAAATGTGAGGTAGTTTATAGTAGGATTGTGATGGAGTTGTGAGTGTGTGGATAGAGCACCAAATTTGAGGCAATTTAGACTTGGATCTTGGATAAAGTTGGAGCAAACCTAGGGATGTAGCTAGAAAACAATGAGATTGCTTGGTGGGCTTGTGAGCATAAGTTTAGATTTCCTTGGTAGTTTCTTCCAAATTTTTGTTATGTTACAGATCTAGACTAGTTGGGATAGGTTTGGATTGGATCTTGAGGGATCTTGTAGAAATAATTTTTTACTTGCTATTTGTATTTGACCCTAACCTGAAAGGCCTTACAGTCAAGCATATTGCATGTGATCATTTATATTTTAAGAACAAATTATTATAATATGGTATCAAATCTTGCATTTTTATTGTGTTTCTACTGTGTGGTTATATTGTTTGAGGCTAGGAAATCTCTTTTGAGGATTCAACTTGCCTTGTGTTGTATCATATTGTATGAGAGTGAAGGTTGTTCCTGAGCATGTAGACAAATCATTGAAGTTGTGGCAATTTGCACCAGGACTTGGGTTGGAGAAGTAGATCTGATTTGATCTAGATTTGGTGGTGGATTTTCTTTCTAGAGTCCTAGATCTCTTGGTTGCAAGGTGGTAGATCATGGTTCTAACATGTAATTGAAGAGGGCTTATAGATGGATAGATAGATTCAAAGATGGAAGACTGATCTTGTTGAGGCATGATCATAGAGAGTTTGTGGATTGCATATCCATGGTCCTAGACTTGTGATGTGGTTCCTGATTGTTTGTGCAAGGTGGTAGATTGTGATCTAACATGCAAACAATTTAGTTTTTTCATAAGGAGCATGGGAAGGATTTGTTGTAGAGGTTTTGTGAAGACCTTGGAAGATGGCTTTGAGAGGATTGGACCATTAGATGATTGCAAATCTCTGTGAAATGCTAGAAAGGTGGTTTTCTAAGATGTCTACCTGGGTTGAAGCTAGTTTTTCTGATCAGACTAAGAAGGTGGTTGCTCAGTTTGAAACTAGTTCAACTAATCAAGATAAGAACAAGATGAGGAAGGAATTTTATAGATGTTTGTGGAGCTAGAGCTTACCAATCTGGAAGAGAGTTTTTTGGTTGGTTAAGAGACTTGTTTATGAAAGAAGATGACATAGCAAGGTTGAGGTTGTTGGAAATATTCTTAAAGACTAAGTTACTAAGAGGGGAGGGGTGAATTAATAACTTTTAAAACTTAGAAAACTTTAATCCAATTAACTATAAATCGAATACTGATCTAACTACATGCATGAGAAACTAAAAATATGAAAGCATACATAACACTTGATACAAAGATTTGGTGACCCAAAAACCTTCCAAATAGAAAGTAAAACTAAGGTGGGCATCATACCCACAAGTTTTAGTATTGTAGTATAAAGTTGGCATGTTAAGGCTTACACTGATCACTTCTAATGATCTGCCTTGTTAGGAGCAATAAGGACTGCTAAGTCCACCTTGTTAAAGGATTTACAAACATATAATGAAGTATGAACTTGGTAAAGAGATTCACATAAGACTGTTAGGTCTACCTTGTTAAAGGATTTAACTAATCCACCTATTAGGATGAAGTAGTAGCTAATCTTTGATCTACAACTTGGTTTTCAAAATGAGATTCCTCTGA
Source organism: Cupressus sempervirens (assembly GCA_028749045.1). NCBI lineage: Eukaryota > Viridiplantae > Streptophyta > Pinopsida > Cupressales > Cupressaceae > Cupressus > Cupressus sempervirens. Next base: position 889,144,804 of record CM053792.1, on the reverse strand, counting down.
GTGTACAAATCACCTTCCTATGATAGATGAATCTTTGTTGCTCGTTATACAATTGTAACCTTTGTAATTCATTCTTACTACTCTTCTCTGATGATCACATTGCTTCCTTATTGATTCCATGCATTCATTGGATGTGATACAGTATATTACATATATAACAATCCAATTGTACAATTACAAAGTCAGCCACAATACAAGTTTACACAAATATTACAAATTTGGCTCAAATGTAGATACTCAAGTTTTGAAGACTACCTTGATGAGGTTCTGATACTTAGCATCCACTATCAATGCCTGACATCATCATTACTTAGTAGACATAGAAGCTCAGTCCATACTAATCACTTCCAAGTAGTCTTGAACTCATTTTGCATTGGTGACTTAGTAAATATTGTGAAACTTGTCATATCAATTGAATCACTTGTTTAACACTGCATAGCTTGGTAAACACTATCACCTTGAGCTTGGTATAAATTGAGTCACTTAGTTAACACTGAGTAGCTTGGTTAACACTAGACTCACATCACATCAACTACAAACTTAGTAAGTATTGAACAGCTTAGTTTGCACTGGTAAACTCAACATAAACTAAGATGCTCAATTTACACTACTAATCTTCACAATAATTATAACTACTTGGTATTTTTGTCCAAAGGACTCAGTAGCAACTATAGAACTTAGTAACAACTGAAATGCTTAGTTAACATTGTTAATTGTACAATAAGATCAGCAGATACTTACAATCTGAATAAGTGTATGTCACTACTAACAAACTTGACTAATATGTCAACAATGCCCCCCTTTGGCATTAGTGACAAAAACACTTATTAGCCAAAACTGAATTCAAAAAGTTCCTAAATATCTTTATCCATCACCTTGTGATTCTAGCTTGGCAGAGTATAATACTTTTAAGATTTTTCAAAATTGGTTTTGTAAGATATATTTGTGTACATGATAAGGCTGCTATATAGTATATTATACATCTAAATACATCTCCTTTCTATAAAAAATATACACTTGTTATACATTCTTTTTTTTGAATCATTATTTACATTTATCTGACATCTATCTTCCCAATTTCCTCTTCAGCTTATGTATCAATTCTTACATCTTTCCCCCCCATAACTCATCATTCCCATATCTTCTCTACCTTTTCTATAATAATGCCAAAGGTGTATTCTATATATTTACATATCAATGAAAAAATGAGACAAAACATTTGAATGTACCTTGAGTATGATAGCCAAAGTTTTATCCCAATTGTCCTACAAGACCTTACATGTGTGCAGTGCAATCTGCACTTCTACTAACAACTCAATCATGTGGTCTACTATGGAGAAGTTGTTGTCATTGATGAGATTTTTGCATGTGCAATATGCTTTTGTAGTGCATCCATGTTAGGGAGAATCACATTTTGAATATCTACTAATGTAGATCTAATTCTAGCCTCTTCCTTAAGAAATTATGCCTGTATATCTATCAAAAACTTAATCTTATTAAAAGGAGTAGAGCTTGAACTGGGGTTAAGCTGCAACTGTTGAGCACTCACCTTGAGATCTTCATTAATCTTGGAGAATTTATCCTTTATTTCCTTAGGGAAATTTGAAACATCACATAACTTGCCAAAAATTAGAGATACATTTGTACAAGAATTTTATAGAGAACCTAAAATAGTAGATAATTCTACTTGATAAATGGAAATTTATTGAGCAATGTGCTCTAACACCTTATTTTCAAATTTCTTCTCTGCCTTTTGCAATCATTTATCCTATCCATCTAAATCTTCATTGAACTTCTTGACTGTCTCTGCTAGTTGATAAAAAATTGGTTGAGATGAATCAACCTCTATACTTATAGCCTTTACCAAAATATTCTTGGCATCCTCAATGATTTTAAATTCTTTGTCTCTTTCCTCTCTTAGCCTCTACTTCTTGGCTTTATTTTGGAGAAGTTCGCCAAATATCTGCATTTGATGTGGATTGAGTTTGGATATGTCCCAATTTGGTATCACTATATCCTCATCAAGGTCTATTGCCTCCTCCTTTTCTTTTCCTTGGCCCAAAAATTTTGTACTCAGTTGAGACTTGGTCTCAACTATCCTTACACTTATTTCTTGCTTACTAGGAATGGAAACAATAATAGACATAATAGGACTAGCTACAAAAATTGATATTGCACTTATTGTAGAAATACCTGTAGTAGCCAAAATTGATGTATCCAAAATTGATACAGTGTCCAAAACTATTGTATCCAACATAGTAGAAGAGGAAAGAGTCAGTAACTCAGTAGATGAAGTGGAGGTCAGTTCAATCAATGATGTGTTGAGCTAAGCTAGTGTAAAGATTGATTGGATGTTAGTATTGTCATTGGTAGTCACAATAAATCCTGTTGAGGTTGTCTTCATGCATGATTTTGTCACTATTTTTCTTGGAGAGTGAGGGAATGAGGCAATAACTATTGTAACAATCTTAACTGGGTTAGTTTCCTCATCATCCTGTGTTTCTTCCTTGGTAGCCTCTTTCTCTTGTTCCTCTTCATTATCAATGTTATCAAAATGTGTTGTTTCTTCATCATTTCCTTCTTCATCTTTCTCTTCATTATCATCATCATCATCATCATCATCTTTCACATCAACAGTAAAATCAATCAATTTATGAAGATGATATAAATTCTTCCATCTATTTGTTACATTCCTTACAACATGCTCAATATCTTTTATTAGAACCAGAAAAGTGTTGAATTTTAGGGTTAATTTCTTCTCTCTTTTTTTTAGAGATTCCTTAACCTCCTTGTCTGTTAAGCTTAGAATAAGCTACCTCAAGTTTTTCTCATAGATGCCTTTTATAGTTTTCATGGAAAATTCCCATCTTGGCTTAATCGTATCCATCAAAATATTAGGAATCTAAGAAGTAAGCTAGTCTGGTGAGTATTTCCACTTACCCATTTTGTCCATCACTTGATCTTAATTCTACTTCTATTCTTCATTAGTCCTCATTTCATACTTTAATTCTTTGAAATTTGTTATACTGGCCCCTTCCTATAGTTCTTTTAGTCTATCTTGGAAGGTGGGTGGAGTTTTTCTAAATATTATATCTCCTCCTTCCTTATCAGCTTTCTTCTTTAAGGATCTTCTAGTCAACACAGTAGTGGATGGCTTGGTAGGCTTGGTAATGATTACCTTGCCCTTCTTATTTGGTGTTTCCTCTTCCTCTAATTCTTCCTCATCCTCTACTTCTTCATCTCACCTTTTCCCTTGGTCAACAAAAGAGTAGAACTAGTTTTCAACTTGGCAATTCTTTTCTTGCTTTTACTCATCGTCTAAGGGAGCTTGATTTCTAGTTCTATCCTAGCCTTGGCTTCATCATATGTACCAAAATATGTAGACTTGGGATCAACTAGTTCATTTAAAAGTGCCTCAATGATATCCTTATTTTCATCTATATTAACCTCATATCCAAGAGGTTTCATGCATGCAATTCTAGGCTTGACTGCCTAAATATATACCTTATCACTATCTACCATGAAACACACATCATCCTTATAATCTTCAACTAATTTCCTTGGAATCCTAAATCAATTATTCATTTTCTCTTTAAATGCATCAAAATACTTATCCATGATACTATTATAATTATCTCTCATCTCAACAATGTACTTATTAATCTGGTAGAGTATCGGCACATATTTTCTCCATACAACTAAACCTTTTAAAGGGAAGAATTTCTAAACATAAAAGAATAAAAAACAAAGAGCCAAACATACATGGGTTGTTCTTTGATGTTCTAATGCTCTCCATATTCTTGTTAAATTGTTTCAACAATAGCTTGGCAAGGTCAAGAGAAAGACTACTCTTCACTACCTTGTATGCAAGGTCAACTTCTTCGCACGATGCACTATTCAACTTGATTGAACTATAGATCTTGTGTGCAATGATATGTAGACCAAACTTCAATTCCATGTCAGTAACACTTCTTATCTTCATGCCTCTACCATCCCATTTTGCTAGGGTTTTCTTTTCTAGTTCATCCTGACCTAGAGTTTTGGTCATTTTAGTTTTAGCCAACATTGGGACACCATTGATTCTATGAATCATCTTTTTCATGATTAAAATTGGTTGTTCCAACCATAACTATCCATCGTGGACTTGACTAAGAATAACCCTAATCCATTTCACTTGGAATTCATGGGGCATGTAAGGAATATGGGTTAACCCTTTTTTCTTGAGGTGTTGATGCTTTGGTTTCAAAATTCTATCTATTGGTGTTTTTCAACTATTAAGAACACAACTTAATGCCAAGATAGAGCACAATAACCTAAGGATCAACTACTTCCTAGGAACAATTGAATGTGTTTCATATCTGGACCCAATGTCAACAAAATCAAGATGGATTTTCTACTCTTTAGACTCTACAAAACCAAGGTGGGTATACCTTAGGGATGAAAGATTTTGCAACTTCACACTACACATATAATTTACTCCTTCCACAATGATACACATCCCTTAAAAGTAGATTTACTCATAATTATTCTCAAGTTTACACATATTTTTGACAATAGAAGCTAACTAAACTTGGAGATTAAATGCAAAAAAATGTTGACCAATATTGATATCCTTCAAACATTAAAATGAAATTGGTTCTAAATTAAAGCTCAATCCTCATTTATGATCTTTCCACCTACAAATTGAATTAACCATATTAGTGCCTCATCCATTCAGATTTAGAGTCCATTCAATTCCTAGATCTAATTGACTACATTACAATCAATACTATCAACAATTCTTACTGAAAATGATTCTTACAAACATTCATCTCACTACCCTAGCAATCTTGTCATTTTCACTAAAGCATTTATTTAATCCTTTGAATTAAGAGAAATAGTTAATTGACATACAACTTGATTTAATTGCATCCAATTAAATAAGCCTTTCTCATACATTCTAAAGATAACCAAATAATGAAAATGAAGACAAGATTCAGTTAGAAAAGATGTGGGGATAGTTCATCTTTGTATTAATTCCATTTTGAAAAATTATATATAGTTGAATAAGACTCAAAATGACTCAAGGAAAAACATATAAATCCTATCACGTTGATGTATTCTCATAAAATTTGCAGAGAAAACATATCACAAAGTATACACCAAAAAAAAGTTGGACCGAATAGAATTAAAAAGACTTAGAAAGATAATAATTTGAACCCCTCTCTAGCCTTGGAATCTCACTTATATAATGTGAGATGCAACAAGCTTTAGGCATAGAGAATTGATAGCTTTCCTTTTGACAAAAGATAGTTACATTTTAAAACTATCACAAAAAGACAAAATTGTGTGTAACAGAACAACTTTATACCAGAGTATTCCCTTTGATGGGCCTACTTTTTGTTACATTTCAAATGCTAAAAATTCCCTAATTGGCATTTTTCTATTCTGAATCCTCAAAGTATGTAGCCATCAGGTTTGCCAATGATGTGTCAGGCTCTAATTCCTACAAATTTACCTCAACTCAGGAATTTGCACTTGCATCATCATGTACTATCAAGGTGACAGTTACATCTGGATTTTTTTCTACCACATCATCCATCTTGCCCATGGTACTTTCCACCTGGGATGGTTTCCCTTCTTTGTCTTCTTCTTTCCTCTGATCTCCTAAAGGTGCATCAATTATCTATATTTCATCTTCACCCATCTCATCATTATAACTTTCAACTTCTTCTCATTGTTCATTAGAAGCAATATCTGCCATCCACTAGTTAAAAAGTGTTTCATTTGGCCAGTTAAATTGCATAATGTCATCTTGCTTCTTGATTACATAATCAACCACTTTTTCAATGCTAACAAAATCTTGTTTTAAAGAATCAATGAATAATTGGACCTTCACAATTTCCTCTATTGTGGTTGCCCACCATGCATGTCCTTTTTCATTAATGACTCTATTTATTCTCAAACAAAACAAGTCATCTAATTCTTTGGCCCATTCATCCTTACTTTTCAATCTATTCTTCTTATCCAAAGCATATGGGAATAAATAAAAAATTTTACTTCTATACTTATCCAAGTAGATAACAATTCTTCTTTACAACTCAACTCTTTTATCATCAAATTTTTAAAGATCACTAACAACATCATAAGTTTTTCTATGTGGACATATGAAAACTTTATGATAGAGTAACATAAAAAGATGACCTCTTTTCTCCTCTAACTCTACTTATTGACAATGGGTTTCAAGGTCTCATCACTAGCTTTTATTTCCTCCCATATGTTTATTAAACCTCTGCTAACTTATCATAGAACAATGGCCATTCAATTTTATCAACCAAATACATAAGAGGATTTCTCAGTTTGTCCTTATACTGCACATTTAACTCTACATGCAAGGCCCATAATTTGCTCTTCTCCTCTTCAAAATCTTCAACTATATAATATTGTGGCCTATATGGTATATTAGGAATCTCAATATGGGGAGTGGATTTAAAAGGCTTCATTGGTGGGTGAGGGTATGTGATCCTTGGCCTAGTAGGCCATCCTATCACCTTATTCTCAAGTTCAATTCTCCTTTGAACTTCTTTATTGTAGGCTTGTAGAACCTTTTCATATTTATTTTGCAATTCAAACATTGCCTTTTCTTCCCTTTCAACATGGCTAAATTCAAACTAGATACTTCCTTACCTAGAAGTGAAGCTTGTACATTGTTAGTATCTTCCACCCTTTTCACAATTAGGTTAACTATCAATCCAGTATTATTAGGCTGAGAGGAGCCAATTCTAGATCATTTCCTTATTGATCAAATGACTAATGTAACCTAGTCCTTACTGAATTTGGCATCTTTTATTTATTTATTCCCCTAATCTTCTATATTTAATTTTCTTGAAATAGAATTAAAAAATAAGGCATCTATTATATCCCAATTGGGTAGTTGTAGAATACGAAATGATTTTACCATTTGTCTCCTTCTTTAGGGGTTATATCTTAGAATCCATACATCATTTCATCTTTTATTTGATTCTGTATGGCTGCCTCCTCCATTTTTGGATGCTTTGTTCTTAGCTTATTGCACCTTTTCCCATATTTATTCTCCATGAAAAGGCTCTAATTCTAATAAAACTATCATCAGATAAAAATTCATGGCTAGCCTATTCAATTATAGGATCTAGTTCCTTTCCTTTGTAGTCTACTACTATCAATTCTAAGCTAGGTATTGGAGATTCCTACAGATTTCCTTCTTCCAACACAGTCTATGTGATGAATATTTCCCCTTGAGATCCCATTTTCTCTATCTACTCCCTAGTGAGTTGTTCATCTCCAATTTGTAGTGGGGATTGTGTAGGTGAATAAGCTTCAACCTGAGGTACATGATCCCTTATTATCTCTTTCCTTATACTCAAGGGTTTGTCAGGTCTTTCCTCTAAGGATACACTAGTAGATGTTGTTATCTATTTCCACTTATCTATAAAGCTCCTTTTGTTATGAATTATATCATAACCAGGTCTTTTATGGACAATCAATGGTCTTGTTCCAACATTGGGAGTGAATGCCAATCTCCTCATGACCTCTTTGGCTTTGTCTAGATAAGTATTGATAAAAAATTGTTTCTTCTCATTCATTGTTTTCATTATTTTAGGAAAGGTAAGCATGAGCTTATTTATTTTATCTACCTCTATTTTTGCATTACCAAGAGGCATGTAATCAATGTCAAAACTATGAATAAATTCCAAAACTTTGGAAAAAAACTCTCCACTTCTCCTTCTAAGTCTCTTGCTCCTGTAAAGAGAACTCATTCATAATTATATCCTCAAGGAAATAAGTCTCATGCTTTATGGAACCAAACTTAACCTTAATTCTAAAAACTAGATCATAAAATCCCTCAATATCACAAAAATGGGTATGAGACACAACCATCTTATGCTAGTCTAGAAACTTGTGTAAATACAACCAACCACTTTTTGTAATTAAAAAATGGTGGATTAATATAGAAGTTGGAAAAATTGGGCCTCTACTTCTTCTATCCAAATAAGTTTCCTCCAATCCTCCCAATTGCCATAAAATCTCAGCTATCCCTACTTCTAGAGGCACCTATTAGGGCAATACATGAGGAGTCCCTTGGAAACCATAAACTCAAAAATTAATTTAAACATGGAATGGTATAATATCTCCCTAGTTATGTGATACTTTTAGACCAATAGCATTATCCATAGGCCTGATAAGATTTATTAGTGCTCTAGTAACTCTGGGATTGTAACTTAATAAGAGGCACCTTAACCTTGAGGCAAAGTACTCTACAAAACTAGCATTTTCTATATCTCAAGTCATATATGCACTCCATAATTGAACTGGTAGAGCTTCTCCATCCTATTCTCTATTCAAGACCGTTTCCTTCACAAAATATGTCACACCTTTAAACAAGAACATATGCATTAGCAATGAGTAGTGACCAAAAGTTTTTTGTACCTTGCCCTTGGAAATTCCAACCAAGCTTGTAAGGATATTTTCTACTAAATAGGATGTGAAATCAAAAATAATATCAACACCGAAAGAAGAAATTTGAGCCACCATATACATAAAATTTATAGGCATGACATTTTGTTCATCCTCACCAAAAACCCTACACAGAGTCATATATATCTCCACAGTCTGGGAAGTGAAATATTACTTTTTAAAAGGTTCCCTAGTAGATGTTGTGATTACCGATAGGTTCCCAATTGTGCCTATGTGTGCCCTCGATGCACCCTACCTAATATAATCCTTTTTTTATTGATATTCTTTTTCCAATTCTTGTAGGTCAATAGGTATATGATAATTTGAAAGTAGCTCAAGACCAAAAATTTCTTGAATTTCCTTAGGGCTTATTGTGATCAGACATTCACCATCCAACCTTCTCACTACTCTAATTGATGGATCATGATTTTTTGCAATAGCCACTAATAGGTCATAACCCATAAAAACACTAGGGACCACTAATTTTCCCAAGTCAAAGTTCCAAATATTCCCATGAGGAGAAAATAGTTTCAAAGTTCCTTTTTTTGAAAAGGAAAAACCCTATTTGAGAATTTTTGGCCTCTCTAACCCAATTTCCCTTATCATATAGTCCGTTGGAAATCTTGAGTCTAGGGTTCAAAGAGGTTTATTTTTTTTTCTTGAACATATTCATTTGTGGACTCAAACAATAACTCAAGGAGATCATCATGTATGTTTCTGGATAAATAGTCTACCTGACCCAAGAAAGCTTTCTTTGGAGGAATGATGACAAAAATTGTAGAATACTAGAAAGCTTAATATATAGTGGATTGAGAAACTTACTTGCTCTTTATCATTTTATAACCTTAATTCTACAACACACCATGATTAATGGAAATTTCTTCACATTTTAATTTCCAAGCACAATTTCTCAATGGCTCTAAGCTCTCTAAAAGTCTAAAAATTTGTTTGCATGGAGAAGAATTAGCAAAATCTCTGCAATATACTATGTTCCTAGTTCACATCAGGAGCTTTCAATTTTCATAAATGAACTATAAGGAGAATAGGGTGGCACCACCTTCTTCTTCTTTTTAATCACCATTGATTGCAAAAAATCTGACGATCTAGGGATACGATCATGGATGATTCATTTTCCTACTCACCTAGTCAATAGTCAACCCAATAGAAATTCTCCATGTAAACCTTTCCTTTAGCCACTAGCAACTTGACCTGGACCCACTAGCACTCACATACACATGTTGTCTTCTCGCTATGTCATTGTGTCTAAATAGTGAGAAGTTTCCTTATGTGACATAGCAACCATCATCGATTCATTATAATCTAACAATGTGCATTTTACCAATGCTTTAAGGTGATTATGGTGGGGCCCACCATTTCTTCCTTTGGTTGCCATGTCACTACCATTAAAAATCAAACAATTTCTGATAGTGACTTGGTGATAGTTGTTGATGCACTTTGATCTTACAGTTCCCACTGTTCATCTACCTTCTTCCTAAGTGTGAATCCACATAATATATGACAAGATATCACCTTGAAATGCTAGTAAAATATTAGCAATAATTATCTTTATGGTGCTAACTCCTTTTCTATTCCCACCATGTTTTGATTTATTGGGAAGCCGCTATGTCACTACCAGCCAAAATGATAAGTTTTTTGGTCACAACATAGCGACCTCAAAGTCATTTAAAAATTTTTGGTAGAAAAGGAGATGCACGTTCTTACCATTGATATTGCATTGAAAAATTTTGACATTCTGTGAGAATTGCGTGGTACATTAATGATAAAGAAAAAAATTTATGGCACCTAACATACATTAATCTCATCGCCTTTCACTTTAATGGGAAGGCACTATGTCGCTACCGACAAAAATGACAAGTTTTTCGATCACAACATAGCAACTTCCATAATCTTTTAGAAAACCATCACCATGAAGAAAGAAATAGAAAGTCTTCACTCAAGCTCTAATTACTGCATCTGACACCTCTAAGAACCTTCCATGCTGGCATGGCTTATTAATGATATGCTAAATCCTGGTGCTCTAACTTACTTCTCGTCCCATTATCTTTCACTTTTGTGGGGAATTGCTATGTTGCTACAGGTGAAAACTTACCACTTTTTGGTCATGACATAATGACCTCCGTTGATTTTAGAAAATTTTGATGATGTTGGCTAAACATGAAAAGTTCACATAAAATGTTAGTTGGGTCCCAGGGGCAACAAAAAATTTGGTCACCATGTCACCAAAGACAAAGTAACTAGAATCCTTCAATGTTACATAGTGACTACCATAGATCTTAGAAAGATCTGAGGGTGTGGGATTTTTATATGAAGTCTCAATAAAAACATAAAAGTTCCCAGAAACTATGACCACTTAAAATAATTTTTGTGCTTAAAACTATGGGATAATGATCATATGATATAGAGGGCACCAAAGATACTTAGAATAGGGCTTTTTCTTAGGGGTTAAACAATATTGCCATGACCCAACCCTAATTTGCAAACTCAAACTAGTAACCCATAGCAAGATATCTTTATGAAGACATATGTAAAAAACATGACCAACAGTGGCTCTATCTAGGGACAATGAATACACAAAATTCATATGAGAGCTCAAAATCCCTGGGAGAAGTAGATCACAAACTCGATTGTCTCTCTAACTTTGACAACTCTTGAGAGAGAAACAACACCAAGAAATGAATATACAAGGACTACACACAGACACAAAGGGTATACAAATATACATAAACCCTAAAAACTATTGTTCATGGAGAAAAATGTATTTTAGCAAAAATACCTCTTCAAGAACTATCCATGAACTGGCAACTCAAGAATGTTACGTAATAGATCTTTCAACAAATAAGAATCCTCTCCCCATGAAGCTTCTATTAAATAAGGGCCCAACCATATAGGATCAAATTTTCCATGTTTTCCCCTATCCTTAATCCTGGCATTCCACATGAGGACTAGATCTTCAAATTCAAATTTCTTACTCATTGTTATTCTATCATAAAGTGTCTTAACTTGTAGTTGCAACTTCTAATTCTTGACAGATGCTTCTTTTCTGGTCTCAACCAATCCTACCAGCTCATCCAACCTTTCTTGTATGTCATCAGTAATGTCTTCATCATACATCTAGATGTAATTATAGAGTCCCATTAAATTTTTTTGAGGCATTCTTGTTTGGATCCCATATACAATATCAAACGGTGCTACACCTATAACCTTTTTCATAGTCACCCTATCAGCCCATATTTCAACAAGCTCTTATTTGTAGACTCAACTTGTCCATTTCCTTGTTGATGATAGGGTGAAGATGTTAATCTTGTAATTCCATACTTGTCACAAAATTTTATAAATTCATTAGATCTAAAACACATAGCATTATCTATCACAATCCTCTGAGGACAACCAAATCTTGAAATAATGTTATTGAGAAAAAATTTGTTAACTACTTTACTAGTTACATTTCTTGTTGGAACTGCCTCTATCCATTTTGTGAAGTAATTAGTAGCAACCAATATCCATGAATAACTAGTGCTAGACTTGAGAGAAATCTCACCTATAAAATCCATTCCCCATTGCTAGAATGGTGCTTGAACTTCCACTAGTTTTAATGGAGTGTTTCTTGAAAATTTCAATTTACCTACAAATCTTTGACATGCATCACACTTACTAACTATCATCTAAGCATCTTTAAAAAGGGAAGGCTACCAGAATCTAGTTCTCATCACTTTGTGTGTAGTGGTCTTGGCCATATAATACCCTCCATAGACTCTAGAATACATTTCACTCAATACTTCTTTTGATTTTTCTTGATCAACAAATTTTAGTAGCACTCCTTCAAAATTTCTCCATCATAAGTCATTTTGGACAATAATATATCTGATAGCTTCTAACTTGGTACTTCTTTTTTCATTTTTAGTCAAATGAAAAGGGGCTTCCATATGTTGTAGATAATGAATGACATTAGTATACCATTCATAATGGTCCATGTCACATAAGTTTGACCTTAAATCATTTGTTACTATATTAATTTGATTAGCATCTAAGTTGGATTGAGCCATAAGCTTGGCTAATCCTTGACCTCTTACTAATTATGATAATCCTTGGCTAATCCTACCAGCCACATCCTATTGATAAAATATGTCTTTGACAACTACACCAGGTACAAATGCAATAACAGTAGCACCTACCAAATAACACCTGAAAGCATTAATAGCTTTCATCGAGGCATATGCTTGTTTTTCATTTATTTCATATTTTAATTCAGAAAGCTGCAATGATTTACTAAAAAATACAATGGGTTGTTCATATCCTTCCTCATTCTTCTGTAATAAGAGTGTAGCTACAATATGGAAAGAGGCAAAAGAGAATATGTGCATTGGCTTAGTATAATCTAGGGTTCTAAGAACTAGAGCATTTTTTATGGTAATTTTAATATCCTGAAAGGCTTGTGAAGGTTCACCATCCCAATTGAGAGTAGCTCCTTTCTTAAGCATTTTTGAAATGGGCCTACTAATCTTAGCAAAATTTGTAACAAATATCCTCAGAGAGTTTACTTGCCCAAAGAAATATTGTATTCCTTTTACATATTTTGTCTTAGGCACCTTGTCAATGGTTGCCACTCTTTAAGGATCTATCTCTACTCCATTCTTTGATACTATATGTCACAGTAATTTTCCTTTAGTTACCCCAAATGAACATTTCTTTGGGTTTAAGGATACCCCATATTCCAAGGCTTTGATAAAGATCTTTTCCAAATGTCTACAATGGTCTTCAGCTTTCTTGGAATAATTTATGAGGTCATCTTAGCATACTACCATGAATTTGTTAATATATTCATGGAATGCTACATGCATAGCTCTCTAAAAAGTTGCACCTGCATTAATCAATCCAAATGGCATTCTCACATTTACATAGGTTCCCCATGGAGTTGTAAAAACTATCTTAAATTGTTCATTTTCTTTCACAAGGACCTAATTGTATCCTAAAAATCCATCCATCATGGACATCAATTCAGAACCAGTCACTTGTTGCAGCATAGCTTCCATATTTGGTACCCCATAATTGTCCTTCAGAGATGCATTATTCAAATTTTTTAAATCTACACATAGCCTTATATCCCTATTCTTTTTTTGGATTGGTAATTTGAAACCCAATTGGAGTGTCTAATTGGTTTGATTATCCCCCCATCCCTTAAATTCATCAACTCTTCTTGCATTTTAGGGGCTAGTGTAGGATTTACTGGTCTTTGCTTCTGCCTAAAAGGTTTTACATTAACTCTCAATGGTATGAGATGTTGGAATAACTCTTCTCTATAGGCTTTGAGGTTATCATATTACCATGTAAAGATATGTTTGTACTTCCTCAACAAATCAATTAGTGGTTTTCTAATTTCAATTGGCAAGTTTTGGCCAATATAAACATTCTTAGGAGCCTCTTCTATACCACGATTTATTTCTTCTAATTCTTGAGGCTTAGGGTCCCTAGTTCCAGGTTTTACTCTATCTTGATTATCAAAAATGTTCTCCAAGATTGCTAACCCCTTGGGTACCTTGTTAGTTTTCAACTGCATGATCTCCAGGCCAAAAAAAAAAATTCCTTACCATTAATGGTTTCAATTAAATCACTACAACCCATTTCTTAACTGTGGTATTTGTCCTCACTTAACATGAAATTTAGAATATCTTTTTCATCTTCAAAGACTTGCCAATTTTCAAAATTGTTAGGTATTGAAGACTATTTCAAACCTCTATTTGTGAAATTCTAGCAAATGACATTTCCTTAGGCTTGATTGCTACATTTGCAATTAGGTTTTCCATTTTATTTTGACTTCTATCTCTCCATGAAATACCAAATGCATCAAAGAGCTCTATCTAGTCCCATACTGCATTTCTATACTATTTCAACCTTTTGTTTTTTGAAGCATAAGTTTCCTTAATTTGTGAAATAACCAATTCAGAGTCACCTATGACATGTAACTTTTTTATTCCATGGTGAGTGGCAACTTTCAGTCCTAACAAAAGGGCTTCATACTCTGCTATATTGTTGGTACAAGAAAATTTTAGAGTAAATGAATATCTAAATGTATTCTTTTTAGGAAAACAAAGACTTACTTCTACCCCTGAATCTTCTTTCAAACTAACTCCATCAAAGTACATGATCCACAAGATGGGTGAATACATACAACATTCCACTTCATGTTCAATCATAACAAGAAATTTTTCAACTTCTTGAATGATCAATTCTACCCTAAAATCATTTACACCAATATCTAAGAAACAATTTGAATCCTTATCAATTCCTTCTCCCAAAATTTTATTGACCCTTGGCTCCCTATCTACCCTAACTACCTTATCAACTATATGAAAAGTTGCATATGAAAAATCACATTTTAGACTACCTCCCATAGCAGCGCTCCATTTTCTAGAGAACAACATTCCATAATGTGGAGGAATGTCAACCACAAGGACTGACATGGTCAATTCCACCTCAGGGTATGCAGCTAACTTGAATGGTTGTCCACTGATAGTACCTATAATAGGGACTTCTCTAGCATCCATACCTCTTCATCTACCTTGTTTAGTATCTACCTTCAGACCTAAAGCTTCCATAACTTTAAAAGGCATGATGGTGTTAGATTCTCTTGAATCTATCATGCAATTTTTTAGGATTTTTCCTTTTATGATCAAGCTAAGAAAAAATGGGTCAATATCTTCTATGTAGGCTACTAATGAATCATCCAAAAACATTTGATGGATTTGGAATATAATACCATTATCTTCTACCACTACTAGGGTATGTTGAATGGTACTTGGCTCAACCATATTACCATTATTTCCTATCCCACCCAACCATGATAAGGCCTTACTCTTGTGCTCCTCAATTCTAAATAATTTAGAAAAAGATACTTTGAAAGTAATTTGTGACAAAATAGATATCATATCAATAGGCTCAAACACAGTGGACTTCATAAGCATACCTAGAGTGGAAGTCTTTTGAATAGCAAGCACTACAATACTTGGTTAAATTAGATCCTAAATTCTTTTCTTGCACTATTGTTCTAGGGGTATCACTTGTTTTAAATTGCACTTTCTTTTTGGACTCCCAGTTCTTGACTTTACTATCTTTGGCCTTTGTTGTATCCATATGATTTTTCTTGCTCTCATCCTTCATCTTGTGTGTAATATCCTCGATGAATATATCAAAAGGTTTGTTGGCATCATTCCCAATTTCCTATTCCTCAAATTATAGTTACTATGCACTTGAGAAATCATTTATGTAGTGATTTTTTCAATTTCTTCCTTTGAAGGCATTCTAAAGTTTATATTATCAATATTTTAGGATACATTACATACCTTGTCTTTATCATAATTTTCATCATTTGAGAATACTTGTTGATGATGTAGCTGGTAAGCAATTTTCTAACTAGTAACATCATCCTCATGTTCCTCTAAATTAGAATCTTCACAATCATCAAACATACCTACCATATTATAGCTTACATCATCATGGCTCTTTTCTTCTTCTTCTTCCTCATGTTGTATACTCTAATCTAAAGAAAATGATTAAGCAACTGCACAATAATCTATAGAGTGAGGTGATTGACATATGATACACCATGGTAAATCATCATTCATGTTTATAGAATTTCTTTGTAGAGGATCTAGTGTATCCTTATCCTTCACATCTTGGGTCTAGCTAGAAATTGGTTTACCATCCTTCCATTGAGTGGTATAGGGGTAATTCTACATTCTTGGTTGTCTATTGAAATGGTTATTATTTGACAATGCCTTCTCACCAATATTGGGTTTGTTTGAATTAAAAGTTGATGGATTAATATTCTTTAATAAGGTGAGTACTTGACCTATTGTGGGTTCTTCAGGCTTCTTTCCTACTAGGAATTTATCATTTTCTTTCTTGTTATTCTTGGGATTGAAGAACTTTGGGTCATCCCTTCTCCCTAGCTTACTTAATGCTTTTCTGTTATTTTCAATATTTACTACAATTCTAAAAGCATCTCTTAAAGTTTTAGGTTTTTTTTCCCTCAACTAATAAGACATCTTGCTATCAAAAGCATTGAAGTATGTTGTAAGGAAAACATCTTCATTTAACTTCATAACCTGAAACAATTTGTACATTCCCTTATGGAATCTTACATTCAATTTGAATGTAGATTCATTAGGACTTTTCTTGATATTGTTGAAATCATTCAACATGAAACCAACATTAGTATTATCATCATATTTCTCTTTGAACAATTTCTCCATATCACTCCAGGAACTGTTACAGTCATCTAGTAATCTTCTAGATGAATCCCTAGTGTCCTCACTCAATGAATGTACAAACAATTTCATTAGCACATCTTCATGATCAACTTCAAAGTCATTTAACATATCTATAAAAACTCTCAAGTGTTCCTCACTAGTGATACCATTGTTTCCAAGAACTTGATGACTTTATCCCTTAGAAAAAAGGATATAGGAAGAGGGAAACTAGGAATCCCTAAAAATGATATTTGTCTAGATTTTTCCATGTATATAGGCTTTTTTTGAAAACTAGCAGCATTGGATGTGCTTTCTATGTTAGCCTAATTATGGGCCACATTTTGTGATTGTTGCATTTGGATAGTAGGGATCTAAATTCTAGTGGTGGATGAAGATCATTCTATAATCTTTCATTCTCTAATCTTAGGTTCATGATTTCTTCATTTACATTGATAGGCTAATCAATGAAGTCTACTTGTTGAAGGGATAGGTGCTAGATTTCATTGTTCTTTCCTTCTATCTCTTCTCTTATCTTGTTTTTCTCTTCCATAATTTCACATAATCTTACCAACTAAATTTCGTGCTCTCTTCTTAGTTTTCTTACTTCTTCTTGTAGTGCACCATTCTTTTCTAGGAGTTCTTTGATTGCTTCATTAGTTTCATTTGAGTTGCTTATTGAATGAAGGTATTCAATTCTTTCTTTAATGTAGAGATAATCATTCGTTTGAATTGCAAGATCTTCTCTTCTCTTCAGGGATTGAAAGAGTTGTTCCTTTGCTTTATTGAGTTGGGAAATAGCCATTTCCATATATAGCTTCTCATTTTCAATAGCCTTATCAAGTTTGAATATCTCCATGGCCTTTGATCTTTGCTCAAGCTATCAAACTTTTCTCTGAGAACCACAAAGCTCTTATACCAACTGTTGAAAATATTCTTAAAGACTAAGTTACTAAGAGGGGAAGGGTGAATTAGTAACTTCTTTAACTTATAAAACTTTAATCCAATTAACAAGTAATCTAATACTGATCTAGTTGCATGCATGAGAAACTATAAACATGAAAGCATACATAACACTTTGACACAAAGATTTGGTGACCCAAAAACCTTCCAAATAGAAAGTAAAACTGAGGTGGTGATGATACCCACAAGCTTTAGTACTATAGTATAAATTTTTCCTATTAAGGCTTACATTGATCACTTTTGATGATCTGCTCTATTAGGAGCAATAAGGACTGCTAGGTCCACCTTGTTAAAGGATTTACAAACATACAATGAAGTAGACAATTAGTAAAAAGATTTGCATAAGTTTGTTAGGCCTACCTTGTTAAAGGATCTGACTGATTCACCTATTAGGATGAAGTAGTAGCTGATCTTTGATCTACAACTTGGTTTGTTGAATGAGATTCCTCTAAGTGTACAAATCACCTTGCTATGATAGTTGAATCTTTGTTGCTCCTTATACTATTGTAGCCTTTGTAATTTTCTCTTACTACTCTTCTCTAATGATCACATTACTTCCTTACTGATTCCATATATTCATTGAATGTGATACAATATATTACATATATAGCAATCCAATTATATAATTACAAAGTTGGCCACAATACAAGTTTACACAAATATTACAAAGTTGGCTCAAATATAGACACTCGGGTTCTGAAGACTAACTTGGTAAGGTTTTGATACTCGATATCCACTGTCAATGCTCAGCATCATCATGTACTTGGTAGAAATAGAAGCTTAGTCCATACTAATTACTTCCAAGTAGTCTTGAACTTGGTCTACATTGGTGACTTGATGAATACTATGAAACTCGTTATATAAACTAAATCACTTGTTTACCACTGCATAGCTCAGTAAACACTATCACCTTGAGCTTGCTATAAACTAAGTCACTTGGTTAGCACTGAGTAGCTTGATTAATACTAGACTTGCATCACATCAACTATGAACTTGGTAAGCACTATACATCTCAGTTTGCATTGGTAAACTCAGCATAAATTGAGATGCTCGATTTACACTGTTGATCTTCATAATAACTATAACAATTTGGTGTACACTGAGACTCGTCCAAAGGACTCAATAGAAACTATAGAACTTAGTAACAACTGAAATGCCTGGTTAACACTGTTAACTATACAATAAACTTAGTAGATACTTATAATCTTAAAAAGTGTATGTCACTAATAACAAACTTGAATAATATGTCAATAGAGGTGGAAGAGGTTGGTTTTGTTGATCACTTTGTGAAGTTTGATATAGAATTTGTAGAGAAGCTAGAGGTTGTTGCTGAAGATATTCCTAACCTTGTTGATGTTGGGATAGACATTAGTTTTCATGATTATTTGGTTGGATCTGACATGGAAATTGCAGAGCACTTGGTCATGGATGATCCAGTTGTTGTTGGTGATGAGTTGTGTGTTGCAGATCATCTTTTGTTAGATTATGGTGACTGATAAGGGAAGTACTATACATACTCTATAATTCCTCACTAGGGTTCCGGCCCTTTTTTATCAAGATTTTGGGCTGACATGTAATTATTAATTATAACCCTAAAGTGGTAAAAATACTTGTATAAAATGGGTTAGGGTTAGGGATTGTTTCATAGTGGTGATTTAAAATTGGTTCTTACAGCAGTATTGAGCTATAAGGGATTATAGATTGTAATCAAGTTGTAATCACTGAAACATAATAATATTAAACTTGTCATTTGGTGGACATAGCCTAGGGATTCAATGAACCACATTAAATCTTGGTGTCTTGTGTTCTTTTCTATGCAATATATTATTTTCTAATATTGTTTATATTTGAATGTAATTGTTATTTTTATCTGTGGTTTAATCCTAAAAAGTAGTATCAAAGCAACATTGTTTTTTTAGTTATCCTCTAAAGGAAAGTCTCACAGTTGAGTGAGATTGATGGCAGATGAGGTTAAGATAAGGTTTGATAGGTTTACTCGATAGAACCTTTAGTTATGGAAGATGTAAATGGAAGACTATCTTTATCAGAAGGATTTATGAAAGTCGTTGGAAGACAAAACCAAGAATCAGGGATCTATGTCAAATGACAACTGGGATCTTTTGGATAGAAAGGAACTTGGAAGCATTTGATTATGCCTAGCATCATCAATGGCATTTAATATTACAAAAGTGAAGATAATAGAAGAGTTGATGCAAACCCTAGCAAAACTGTATAAAAAGCCCTCCGCTTCAAACAAGGTATTTCTCATGAATCATTTATTTAATATGAAAATGGAAGAAGGTGGATCTATTGCAAATCATTTAAATTAGTTTAATACTATTACTAGACAATTATCTTTTGTGGGTATCAATTTTGATGAAGAAATTAGAGCTCTCTTGATTTTCTGTTCTTTTCCTAAAAGCTGGAATGGATTGGTAATGGTTGTGACTAATTATGTTCCTGGATCTAGTACCCTAAAATATGATGATGTGATCAGTGTTATTTTGAGTGAGAAAACTTGTAGAAAAACCTCAAGTGGATCTACATCAGGAAGTGCTTTGAACGCACAAAGTTGAGGCAGAATGACTGCGAGAGGAAGTAATTTTAGAAATTATGGGAAATCAAGAGGAAAGTCAAAGGGGAGGAGGTCTCATTGAGAGGACCAAATGACTACTAGTACTATAGGAAACCAGGGCATAAAAATAAAGATTCTTGGACTCAAAAGAAAAATGAAGGAGATGAACCAAATGGAAACAAGGAGGCAAATGTGGTAAATAACAAATTCAAAGAGGATGCTTTGCTTCTATCTTTAGAAAGTGTTGATGATTCATGGATTTTAGATTCTAGTGCTTCATTTCATGCTACACCTCATAGAGGTTATTTCATTGATTATGTCCAAGGGGATTTTGGAATTGTTTATTTGGGGAATAATGAACCCTGTCAGATTATTGGAAAGGGAAAAGTTAAGATTAAGTTGTAAAATGGGAATCATTGGCTACTACATGAGGTAAGACATTTTCCAAGGCTGAGTAGGAATTTAATTTCAGCAGGGCAACTCTGTGATGAGGGTTGTGTAGTTACTTTTAATGATAAAAATTAGAAGGTTTCAAAAGGTTCCCTTGTAGTAGCAAAAGGTGTGAAAGTAGGAACCTTATACCATTGTACAGGTCATATTGTTCCTTCTACTTTAATTGTTTCAGATAAAAATGAATATTCAAGAACAGTTGTTGCAGTTGATCAAGAAGAACAAATAGCTGATGTAAATTCTGATATAGCGTTGTGACACAAGAGACTCTGGCACATAAGTGAGAAAGGTATGAAAGTACTTCATTCAAAGAATGTTTTACCAATTCTAAAATATTTTAATATGGACTTTTGTGAAAGTTGTGTGTATGGAAAACAAAAGAGAGTGAGTTTTGTGAAGATTGGGAATTTTCAAAAAAAAAAGAAATTAGAGCTTGTGCATACCAATGTATGGGGACCGACTCAAGTATCTTCCCTTGGAATCTCTCATTATTATGTTACATTTATTGATGATGCAACTAGAAAGGTATGGATTTATTTCCTTAGGTAGAAATCTGATGTATTTCAAACTTTTGAGAAATGGAAATGCTTGGTTGAAAATGAGAATGGTAAGAAATTAAAATATCTCAGATCTGATAATGGTGGTGACTATTGCAGTCATCAATTTGAAGATTATTGCTCCACTAATGGTATTCATAGATAGAAAACTATTCTAAGGACTCCATAGGAAAATAGAGTGGTTGAACACATGAACAGGAAAATAATGGAGCATGCAAGGAGCATGAGGTTACATGTTGGGTTGCCATTACACATGTGGGTGTAGGCTGTCAATATTAGTGTATATTTGATTAATAGAGGTTTCTCTACTCCTTTGGGTTGTGGTATTCTAGAGGAATCATGAACTACTAAGAAGGTGAGTTATTTTTTTCTCAAAATCTTCAATTGTGAAGCATTTGCTCACATAGATTCTGAAAATGGAACCAAGCTAGAAGCTAAGTCAAAGAAATGTGTATTTTTTGGATATGGCATTAATGAATTATGTTATAGGCTTTGAGATTTTGAAATTCATAAAATTGTAAGAAGCAAGCATGTCATATTCAATGAGAAAGTGTTGTACAAAGATTTATTGTAGTAACATGAGAAGAAAGAAGATGATTATGTAGTGTTGGATGATGCTCCAAAAGATGATGTTCCAGTCATTCCTCATGATGTGCAACAACTACAACAAAAAATACCACACATACCAGTGAATGTTAGACAGTCAACAAGGAAAATTAGACCTCTAGAAATATTTTCTCCCTCTTTGTATTCTATTTTATTAACAGATGATGGTGAACCTGAATGTTCTGATGAATTTGTTCAGGTGGATACTAAGATTCAGTGGGAGTCTACAATGAAAGATGAAATGAACTCTTTGCTAAATAATAAGACATGAGATTAATGCAAGTTGCCTATAGGTAAAAGAGCTTTACAAAATAATTGGGTTTACTAGTTAAAAGAAGAGGATGGAGGTAAGAAAATATTTAAAGCTAGGTTAGTTGTAAAAGGATTTGTACATAAAAAGGGCATTGATTTTGATAAGATATTTTCTCCTATTGTTAAAATGACTTCTATCTATACTATTTTAAGTATTGTGGCTACTAAAGATTTGCATTTAGAGAAGCTTGATGTTAAAATAGCCTTCCTTTATAGTGATTTGGATAAAGAGATATATATGGCTCAGCCACAGGGATTTTTTGTCAAAGGTAAAGAGAATTTATTGTACAAATTGAAGAAAAGTTTATATGGCTTAAAGCAAGCACCTTGGCAATGGTATCTGAAATTTGACATTTTTATACATGAGCATGGATATCGGGTAAAAGCACAAACCTCTGTCACCTTTCATGATATCTTTTTTTGTTCCGACCGGAAGACTTTCGGTCGAAACTGTTTCGACCAGAATGGGTACAGTCGAACATACATGACATTTGTGTGCACGTACGTGGCTCGTACCATTCTGGCCAAAACTCATTCAGCCAAAATGGTTATGGTTGAAACCCCAACCCGCAATAAAACTGTCGTAAACCTCTAACAGCTACCATTGTCACTGTTGCGATTTTTGGAGAGCAGGTCAAGTGTTTCAGCCGTAACTGGTTAGTGGTTTTTTCTTCCCCATTATTTAATAGTTTTTAAACATATTTTTTGATTAATAGATGTTAATTGTACTTAAAGTAGTTGTTTTAGACCTATTTTGTGAGTGAAATACTTAAAATTGTTTATTTTTTAATATGTTTAAATTATTTTAATTATTTTAGATTTTTTTAGAATGGTATTTAAATTAATTTGTTAGCAAAAATGTAGTTAAACATGAGATAAAAATGTAGAAAAACATTAGTTAAAAGTGTAGAAAAACATTAAGTTAAAATATAGAAAAATATTAGGAAAAACATTAGGTTAAAATATAGAAAAATATTAGTAAAAAGTGTAGAAAAATATTCTAGGTTAAAATATAAAAAAACATTAGGAAAAACATTAGGTTAAAATATGGAAAAACATTAGGTTAAAATGTCAAAAAAATTAGTTTAAAAATATAGAAAAACATGAGGTAAACATGTAGAAAAACATTAGTAAAAAATGTAGCAAACCTTTAGGGGACATTATTCAGTTTCTAACATAACCTGATGGATCTAGAGGTGAAACAATAATATCTTATGGTGAAATTAATTTTGACATTAAATACACCTTCTAACATAACCCTATATTAACTACAATCATAACCCATACCAAATTCTAACAATAACATAGGCCCTCTACTAACCGAATGAACCACACTTAGATATTCATGATGATCATTTTACCAACTAGTTATTGTTAGGTAATAATGAGTCTTACATTACCAAACAACACATTAAGATCAGTTAAATGATATGTTTTTAGGTACGTTATCCATGCATCTATGTCTTAAGGGGACAGAGGTGTCGTAATAGGTCATACTATTTTTTATAGGTTATAATAATTATTAATATGTATTATTAGGATATAATAGGTCATATTAGGTGATGATGATTCTTACATTACCAAATGACACATAATGACCTCATGATACATTTCTAGGTATTTTTATCCATATATATGTTAAGGGGACCTAGGGACTCCTACTAGGTCATTACGTCTGTTATAGGTTGTAATAGGTATTCATATGTTTACTAGCACATAATAGGTATTGTCAGGTAATAATGAGTCTTACATTTCCAAAAAACACATTAAGATCACTTATGTCAACTACGTTTTTCAGTACGTTATCCATACATGTGTGTCTTAAGGGGACATAGGAGTCGTAATAGGTCATACTATTTTTTATAGGTTCTAATAAGTCTTAATATGTATTATTAGGATATAATAGGTCTTATTAGGTAATGATGATTCTTACATTACCAAATGACACATAACGACCTCTTATGATACATTTTTAGGTTTTTTTATCCATATATATGTTAAGAGGACCTAAGGACTCCTACTAGGTCATTACGTTTGTTATAGGTTGTAATAGGTTTTCATATGTTTACTAGCATATAATAGACTAACCTTACTATCAACCTTAATAAAACTATATCCCATTTACTTTATTAACATTCTTAACTCTAATTCAAACTACTAAATTAAGTCATGAGTTCTAAATTGTAAACTAACATTTGCTAACTAAACTCATTTACTTATCTAGTAACAAATTTTTCTATCCCTATGTCCTAACTCTCATCTACAGTCCCCATAATCATCAAAGAATTTACATCAAAATCTAGATTTTAGTCAAGAATTATATTTTTTTATTGCATGTATACATGTGTACACTTAGTTATCATTTAATCAAGAAATTTTATTTTATTTTTATTGCATATACATGTACATGTACGAATTTTATTTTTCACATTTGCATGAGCACGTTACAATGTACATTAGATATGGTCTCTAAGATAAAAATTTTTTAAATAAATATGTATGTTACATGATTAAATTTAGAACCATACATTTAATGTTGTGTATTTATATGTACATGTGTTTCAAATTAAATTTAACTTTTAATTATTTTAATTTAGATACAATTGTATGTTTATATTTGTATATATATGCATGTGCAGATCTCTATATATTTATCACTCTTGTAGCTTCACATTCATATCGTCATATTTATTTTCATATATACATTATGGAATTCAATTCTAGGGATCATGCTCCTACATCCTCAAGGGATGCCAGTGTTCATGGTGGGGTCAGAGTGCTAAGTTTGGTACAGCACGTAGATCGACCTCCTCCACTCATAATAGACAGCAGTTATTTAGAGATACAGTTGCGAGATTATCTCGTGCTATGCAAGTTTTGGATACCTCACTTTCCTCTTCTACCACCCTCCCTAATAGGGAGAAGGTCACAGTAATGTGAGAGGATTTATTTCGTATGATTCAAAAAGTTGAATCATACAACCCTTTTGATGATATGAGCATTGAGACATTTTATTCTTGTTTATCACACAATGTCACTGGCACTATTAAGTACACACAGATTGACACTGAGGTTTCTACTAGCATGGTAAAATCCATGTTTCCATCTTATGCAGATCATCACAGAGTCAAAGGCTACTCTGCGACAAAGTGTACTGATCCACTCATCGCACCATTGATGTATCCTCGTTGGTTAGCTACTCATCATAGATGGCCACAGAAGGATGAGTTCCCCCTATATTTCTGCAAACAATTGTTTGCAAAATTTCATTTACACTATGATGTTGACTATATCGATTATCCAGGGCATGTTGGACAAGGTTAGGGGAGACTTTCTGATAGATTTAGACCCACAAACACTCTTGCAGCCATTAACAAATGGGCAATGGTGGGTCCAAACCTTTTGGTTATGCTGAGAGGTCCACAGATGGCTACTGCAGGTGAGAGTGTTCCTGATGAGACAATTAGGACATAGATTTTTTTGAGCATCACCACCGTCACCACATAGTTACATGAGATTTCTTCTGATCGATGTAGTAGATATATGCTATGGTCTTGAGGTACTGCTCCCACAGCTACATCATCTAGCACACCTGTTGATGATGATTATGGAGTTGCAAACATACCTTCTCCTGTAGACATCTCTACAGTCTTAGAGGTGGATGCATTGCATCGTTTGGCATCATATTTAGCATCTGATATTTTAGATGCATATCGAGCATTTTTTACACTCTCAAGGATTCCACTTCATGACATGAGCTCTTAGATTAGACATTTTATCACATACAGCAGTCCCAGAGGATTTATAGAGGCAGGAGGACATTCTTGCACCTTCTAATTCTCCTACTACTGCACAGGCCCAAGCTATAGCACCAGCCCCACCTCCCTACTCAAGATCTCAGTGCCATACAACTTGGTCTATTTACTTCCATGCTTTTAGATTAGGGCCGCACTATTGACTTGGATGCTGCTACTATTTTTTCATTACATGATTTAGATATCAGTCAGATCAGCAGAGCATTACATAATGCTACGGTAAATATCTCTATATGTTTAGATTTATTTTTATTATAGTAAATAATATGTCTATATGTTTAAATTAATGTATATGTGTGTGTTTTTGTATGTGTTATAAGGTTTGAGTGATAGTATGTTACGTTTTGCTGATCTGCAGACACTGAAAGATCCTACATGTCGTGAGTCCCAAGTATGTTACAATTTATATATATATATATATATATATATGTATGTATGTATATATATTTGATTTATATACATGTAGATCTTGATATAATTTGTCTATACACATAATTAAATGGTTCAAGTTATCATTTGACACAGGGTTCAGATGCAGCTAATAGACCCTTTTGGGGACAAGGCCCAGGATCAGGAGGGAGGATGTAGCTGATTAGATCATATGTGGCCTTTTATTTTATTACACACATGTTATATCTAGATACATATTTATATGGACAGTTTGATGTTTTATATGTTATTTCCATATGCATACATTTTATATCTAGACACTTTGATGTCTTATATGTTATTTTCAGATACATGGTTTATATGGACACTTTGATGTTTTATATGTTATTTTTAGATACATGTTTATATCATGGACACTAAATGATGTTTTATATGTTATTTCTAGATACATGTTTATATGGAGATTTTGATGTTTTATATATGTTATTTCCAGACATTTGATACATGATCTATTGTTATACATTTGATATGGGTACATTATATTCTCCAGATATATGCACATGTAAGTTATTGATCTTTTAATGTACACATCTATTTTATTGATCTTTTGATGTCTTCATCTTTTATGTAACTTATGTATGTGTTATGCACATGTTTCTATATGTTATTCATGTTTTTAATATTCAAGTTTACATGTATATGTATAGTTATTCATCTTAATGCCTTAATCTAAGTGTAATTAACTATATAATTTTAATGGTCGATGTACATAAGAATATAACATATATTTAATGATATGTCTTAATTAACTATATTTAGTCTAATTATATTTAATGTAGATCATGTATTAACTATATTTAATGACACATGCCTTAATTAACTATAATTAACTCTATTTAATGACATGCCTTAGTTAACTATAATTAACTATATTTAATCTAATTATATTTAATGTCTTAATAATTAACTCTATTTAATGACTTAATTAAATCTGTTTAATGAAATACATTCTTAATTAACTATAATTAACAGCATTTAATTAATAAAATATAATGTATGTAATATGTAACATAGTTCATATAAAATATACATGTAAGAACATATAAAGAGTATGACCTAAAGAATGCATGTTACAACATTTAATTACTAAAAGTTAATACACGCAAGAATATAACGATTATATACAAACATAAAGAATGTATCATATAAGAACATTTAAAGATTATATGTACATAAATACATAACAACATTAACAATCATATGTAAGAAAACATAAACAATGTACATATAAATACATACAAATACTAAAGGGGTTGTCTTAAGGGGAGGTCCTAAGAGACCTGGTCTTAAATGAGATATCCATGTCAAATTTAAATAAAAATAACAATACATGTCTAATTTTGAATATCCAAGATAAATGATCCAATGTACAAAAATTTATAAAACAAATATCCTGTCAATATTAAATATGAAATTATAAGAGCTATATAGGCATAACTCAACTAGAGCTCCACAATAAGTACATAGGTAAACTAGAGCTCCACAAACAATGTATTGTTAGGATCCTCTCTACTTTTTATTATCTCTAGAAGTTTTTCATGTTCTTCAATAGGCAATTTCCACTTTTGATTTCCACGACGTCCTTTTCTTTGTACTGTTTCAAATTGTAATTTGGTTGCTATAACATGGTTACTGTAGTGTAAAACCTTTTCTCCAAGCTTGTATTCAATAAATTCAATACCACTATCAATTACCCTTGTTTGTTGATAATATGTTCCTTCAATAACAACTGATCCAATTGGATATGATTGTTCATCAGCATCTATAGTTCCTTTTAGCAACTTGTGTTTTGCTTTTGTGCATCTTAAAAGATAATAGTCCACATTTTCCACATTATCTAGTAAGGCTTGAACTGCAAAAATATCTCTTGCATGTATATAAAAAGATAAATATAAATTAATTTTAAAACAAATATACATGTATATTAATTTATATATATGTATATATGCACACAAACATACCATAACTAAATCAAAAATGCGCTCATAATCAGCTGAATATATAGGATCATGAATGTCAATGTTAATGTCAACATCTTCAAAAGGAGGCTTTCTAACTATCTCCTTCAAATCCCAATGTGAAACATATCCATTCCCAATATTTTCACATGCACTCACTAGATTGTCCTTAATGTAGTCATCACAAAAACATGTTTTCTCTCTTACTTTAATTACTGGAGGTTTATAGTTTTCTATAGTCATCACTTGATGTAAACTTCTAGTTCTAGGAATCGTTTGACAATTGTAAGGATTAGATCGATCTATATCTGTTACAAATACAAAAAATAATTGTCATATTTCAAAATAAATATTTAATTAAAAACTCAACTTTATTTGAAAAATACATTAAAAATAAATATAACTTAGTTCACCTTTCACCTCCCAAAAGTAACGCTTATTGTATTCAGTATCTCGAGTAGCAAAATGAACTTTGCACCATTCAACAATTTGATTTTCGCTCTCTATCCTATTCCCTGTATGTACATGCAATATGCATGTATATATAAAATTTAAAATATATGCTACTAGAGTATTGAACATGCACATTTTAAAAATGCATATATTTACCTGCAAGTTCATGTTGTCAAAGTGCACGTTTTATACATGCTCCTGCTCCATCATGCTCCCCTTTTCCATGTCCACTTTCAAAGAAATTCCATAAAAACCTAACATTGGTTCTAGCATGTTGCATTGCTAACCAATTAAATGCTTTTGCAAATTTGAATTGTCCTGTCAACATGAAACATGATAAGTATCTACAATTATCCATGTACATATATAAAATAGAAATAGACATGTCAAAATAAATATAAGTTAAAATAAAGTTAAATAAATGTGTAACTATTTTGTGTATACTGACCTACATATCCATCAGACCAAATTTAGTGCTCTGAAACATTTATTCCACGATTTCTAAGATCTTCAAAGAACATTGCAAAATAATGAGCCACATAACTCCTGTCATGAACTCTATCATCACTAATATAGAAATGAACCTCTTTGATGATGATGCGTTCATTTTCATCCAATCTTTCTATCTGATCCACTCAAATTGTGCATGTCTATAGGCCACTTGCACAAATATTGCAACTTGTTCAGAATGATAATATTGGCTTTTGAGCTCTATATGAGGTGAAAATGTATAATTCTCAGAAAAATCTACAACTGAAAGTATACAACCAGGTGGAAAACAATTTTTGGAATCACGAAACTATTTAGCTTGCCATCGTGCACCATGACAATGTTGGATATGTGGATATATCAATGGACGAAACTTGGCCATGAACTCATCATAATGCAATTCACTCTCCTTCAATACAATTTTTTTGGATTCATCTCCTCTATTATTTTGGTATGTCTCATATTCATATCTCATCCATGAAACTGGTGTGGATTCATTAATATTCTCAACTTGCATAATTTCAAAAAATTTGTGTAAATCTGCACAATCTTCACACTGATTTTTGATGCATTGCACTTTGAATTCATCTAAATATTCTAATTTATCACATAATATGGACCTCACAAATTGTGTTGTTCTGCTAAGGATGACCAAATTAGGATCAAGTATTGCCATAACTTTTTTAAATGATTGCAAGTGTAGACCAAATTCAACATGATTCCTACAACGACAAGTTTCATGCATCTTATTTATGCATTCAAAGGAAGGACGTAAACTCTCAAACATTCTCTGACATATTTTGAAATTTGAAAATTCTTGTTTGAATGCTTCAAAAAGTTCACTTTGAGTTGTATCTATGAAATGTTTTGGATGTTCAATTTTGGCCCCTGTTTCTCGATCTTTAATTTGTATAGTTTCACGCTTGTTGGAAGAAACACGAGAATGTGTGGTCCAAAATTCAATAACTTGTCTTTTTACTTCTTCAGAAATCCTGTCTTTTCGAGGAACTCTACAAATATTCACCTAGTTATTCTCAATGTTATCATCTAGCATATTTCTCCTCTTGATGTATCTTTGGACAGTTCTTCTAGATATATGTAGTACATCAGAAATTGCATGTACCTATTTTCTACGTGTCAATTTTCTACTAGGTATAGTAGTCATCAATGCTCTGCGTGCATTACTCAAATCACCTCCTCGAGTTGTGTTGTCAATTTTGTTATAAGCATTTTTCAAGTTTTCAACTATTGTTTTATTAATATTATGGGCATGGCTTTTCCTATTATCAACACCCAACAACTCTAAAACAGGTCTCATATATTTTCTCCTAAATAACTTGACAAATAATTGTGCCTGTCCAAATATACTTTTATCCTTGAAATATTCATCCCACATGTTCTGATAATGCTTTCTGATAGTGTTATCATTTATCATATCTTTAGATGGAATTTAGTTAAAAAGTAGTTCTTCATCCAAATCCATCAAATTTTTTATGCTTCCTAGTTTGTCTCTATCAATAGAACTGCCAGTTTCTTCCTCTTCATTACTTTCATTTTCTTCATGAATCTCATCATATTCAAGAATTTTAGTAGGTTGGTTTTGATCATGTTTTGTATGGCCTTTCATTTTGTCATCTCTTTTTCTATCATATTTCCTTGATCTTTTCCTTTTACTACCCATTGAATATTTCAATCTATAGAAAGAAAAATAAATAAATTTAGATTTCACTAAATATTAGCTAATGGTTCAATATATAATACATAAAAATAAAAAAAATTAGAGGAGAAAAAAGCCACCTTTAAAATATTTGATTCTTTGCAATATTGATTAAATCTGCAAAACAGTTGTTGAAAATTGCTTCAAAATTAATTGTCTTTTGAAAACCCTCTTCCAATTTTCACTGCCCTGTATATTTAATTTTTTTAAAAAGAAAAAAAAAATTAATATCAAATAGTTACATTAACCACTGGCAGTTTACTCTGCCGACAGTGTTTCAGATGGGACTATTTCAGTCAGAATTGTTCCGATCGAAACGGTCTATGTGGCAGCCTATGTGGCAGCCAAACAAGCAAAAATAAAAACTTCTATAAACCTCTCACTTTGAAGGCCAATTTGACCTACTAAATTGAAGTTTTCTTTAAAACTAAAAATATACTTTTGTCATTCTCGAAGTCACAATTATGATCATATAAATTTTTTTTAATTTTGATTATGAATAATATGTTATAATTTGAAAATATTACAAGTAGGTATCTTAAGATTCAGGAAGATTTCTATTCAAAAATAAGAAAAAAATACTAAATCATGTTAAAAAATTTAAAAAAATTTATGCTGCACTAGAGGAGAGAGTCTTCTTCAAGAATATGTAATTTGTTTTAAAAAATATGTAGATTTGATGGAAAAATTTTGATGGAAGAAAAAAATTGTCTATTTCTGATAACTTTGACTTTGACCAGTTATAACTTCAAAAATATTAGCCAAATTTCAATTTTTCTTTTCTGGTGCACTAGGTATACATGTTAACTCTAACATATTCCAAAATCAAACCAAAATATGAATATTTTCATATGTTTGTTTGACCGGAAAAAAACTCTATATTTTTAGTATTTTAAAAAAATTAAAAATACAATTTAAAAATTCAAAAATAAATAAAATTTTCACTCAATTTATTTTTAAAAAATTATAGACATAAACTTCATCCAATTTTACACATTTCATTAGTTTACATCATCTCCAAATTCTAAGCACAAATGCCACTTTTATTTCATTAAAGTTGAAGACTTTAAATTTTGATATCACTTCTCCTTTATAAAAGGTGACACAGGTTTGTGCTTTTACCTTATCGTAGGTGTCATTTAGATCATTGTTTTTATTTTAAGAGGTTGGATGATGATAGCTACATTATTTTATGTTTAAATGCTGATGATATGCTTGTAGTTGGGTCTAACATGGATCATATTAAAGGGCTGAAATGTCAATTTGCACAT